>JAODUO010002701.1:0-21216 GCA_025642075.2 Ridgeia piscesae
AATAAACGAATTGGAAATTCCACACCTTAGGCTTATGCCAATGGACTTTTTCGAATATGCATATTTTGCCGCGTTTTCTGGATGCCCAGTTTTGACGTCAGTCACAAACATGTTTACATTTCAGAGCATGATTACAAGGATAACTTTTGGGTCAAAACGAATATCGAGATGAATTATTGTGCGATATTCCGATACTACAAACACTGGTTATCATGGGGAGCATACATTTATCTTAAGATTCATTACGAATAAAATTGTATAGAAAAATTCTGCCATCTTTGGCTCACTTTCAAAGTTATGATTTTATCGATTGCAGCCGCAGTACCATGATCCACATTAGGACAAATACGTTACAAACATATAGTATCACACACTATGTAATTAACGTAAGAAATAAATGTAGTGTAAACCATAAATAATCATTAGTGTGCCCATGTGTGAAGGAAGAGCGCTGTATATTTAACATAACTCTTTTAATCCATGACTCTTTAAATCCGACTGTTACCGTGGTTAAATTGGTAGATGCGTTTGTTAGGTGTGTTCGCTTTTATAATCGGAAAAAACACTGGTTCGAACCCCACACGAAAGCAATGACTTTTTTGTTTAACTATTCACAAAATAATAACATTTTATAAATCAAAGCAATGATGTAGACTACTGCTTGTATTTGTTTAATTTTTGTACGAAAATTAAAATATGTTAATTGTCTATAACGACGATGTGTATTTCTAAATGTCAGTTATCAAGACAAATCAAGTGTAGTAGACATTTTAAAAATGTGCATCATCGTTAATTATAATTATATAATTACAAAAATTTCATTGGAATGAATAAAAACACAAGCAGTACATCATTAATTGATTTAACCGAATTTATACTACACAATTTGTGTATTTTTTTAATGTTTACATACATTCTTAAACTTTATGTATACATAGAAAACAAATTTTATGTAAAGCCTTGTTTCAGTGTAAACACTATAGTACTCTACAATGTACCTGGTAGGCACTGATGCCATTGCTATGGTTACGTCTACACAAAAATGTGACAGTGATGTAAGTTGACTTTAAATAGCAACTACCATAACTGAAATTTTTGCTTATCAATTGATGCACTAAGTAGGGCAGTACAGCTGTATTCAGTCAAATATAGTTTTACTCATGTACGTTAATTAATTGTTGTATCAGTTGTAATGCCCTTATTGTAATTGTACTTTTCAGCCACTGTGGCTGTCACAGAGAATAATATTTATTATTATTATTATATGTTGCATCAGAAGTTTCAAAATATATTTAATAAAAAATTTTTTGTAAACCTTGTACCCAATGAACACCCTTTGAAATATATATATTGAATAATCTTATAAGACATAAAAATAAATAAAAAGTAGGTATAAAATATAAACTATAATGTTTTTGTTTTTTTTTTATTATGACTAATTATAGTGAATTTATAAATACAATAAATAAATAACACACTAAAACATAATGTATAAAATGTACCCGGTACCTCAAAATTTGTCATTAAAATTGCTATTATGTTAACTAGCACACAAACAAAAAATAAAACATCTTGCAACATTTACATTCGCTAATCCCTAGTTTCAATCCTTGCAATTCATATGACAATGGTAGCTCATTTATCAGTTGCACTAAATACATGATTATGTTCAGTCTCTGATTTTTCCAGTTTCAGAAGACGACAACCAAGAATGGCTGACGTCTCCTCCTGTATGACGACTGTTTCTACTGATACGGCAGAGACAACAGTTTCTGGAGGCTCTGGAGAGAAACTCTATGAATGTGACAGATGTGGGGAATCATTCTCAAAGAAAAAAGCGATTAAAGTGTCACATATGCTCACACACTGGAGAGAAACTCTACAAATGTGACACAGGTGGGGAAACGTTTGTAAAGAGAAGACTTCTAAAGAATCACATGTGTTCTCAGTCTGAGGAGAAACTCTACAAATGTGACACTTGTGGGGAAGAATTTGTTAAGAGAAGACTGCTAAAGAATCATACATGTTCTCAGTCTGAGGAGAAACTCTACAAATGTGACACTTGTGGGGAAGAATTTGTAAAGAGAAGACTGCTAAAGAATCATACATGTTCTCAGTCTGAGGAGAAACTCTATAAATGTGACACTTGTGTGGAAGAATTCAAAGAAAAATATCACTTAAACAACCATATTTGCAATAATGGTGAAAGGACATCACATGAGGGGTCGTGCAGCTGGGAAATTGCTCACAAAAAGAATTGTTATGAAAAAGCAGGTGCACACTCATCACATTGGCTTGAAAAGTCAAGTGAATACTCAGTTTAATGAGAATCTTGACAAAGGTGATATGCAGGTTACAAAAGATGACAGTTTCTGCTGCAGTGCTACGGATAAATCGTACGTGAGTAGCATGAGCGGGGAACAGAGTTGTGAGTTAATTCACAAAATGTCTACTGACAGTGACAAGGCTGAGAAATACTTCAGATGTGTCATATGCAAGGCAAGTTTCCCACAGCGTGATCTGAAGAGACACGTGCTCATTCACACTGGAGAGAAACCTTTAAAATGTGACACATCTGGAGCAATGTTTGCAGACAGCAGTAACCTGACGAAAACCCACTTGCGTAATAATGCTGGGGAGAAGCCTTTTCATTGTGGTAACTGTGATGCAATATTTGCATGTAAAGATTATTTGAAAAACCATTTGCGTATTCACACTGGGGAGAAACCTTTTAATTGTGGTAACTGTGATGCAAGATTTGGACATAAATGTAATTTGATAACCCATTTGCGTATTCACACTGGAGAGAAGCCTTTTCATTGTGGTAACTGTGATGCAAGATTTGCATGTAAAGATTATTTGAAAAACCATTTGCGTATTCACACTGGGGAGAAACCTTTTAAGTGTGGTAACTGTGATGCAAGATTTGAACATAAATGTAATTTGATAACCCATTTGCGTATTCACACTGGAGAGAAGCCTTTTCATTGTGGTAACTGTGATGCAAGATTTGCATGTAAAGATTATTTGAAAAACCATTTGCGTATTCACACTGGGGAGAAACCTTTTAAGTGTGGTAACTGTGATGCAAGATTTGGACATAAATGTAATTTGATAACCCATTTGCGTATTCACACTGGGGAGAAGCCTTTTAAGTGTGGTAACTGTGATGCAAGTTTTGTACGTAAATTTAATTTGAAAATCCACTTGCGTATTCACACTGGGGAGAAGCCTTTTAAGTGTGGTAACTGTGATGCAAGATTTGCACATAAATGTAATTTGAAACCCACTTGCGTATTCACACTGGGGAGAAGCCTTTTAAGTGTGGTAACTGTGATGCAAGATTTGCATATAAATGTAATTTGAACACCCACTTGCGTATTCACACTGGGGAGAAGCCTTTTAAGTGTGGTAACTGTGGTGCAAGATTTGCACATAAATGTAATTTGAACACCCACTTGCGTATTCACACTGGGGAGAAGCCTTTTAAGTGTGGTAACTGTGGTGCAAGATTTGCACGGATAGGCCATTTGAAAGTGCACGTGCGGACTCACACAGGAGACAAATATTTAAAATGTGACACATGTGGAAAGCAATTTGCACAAAACAATGATTTATATAAACACCGACAGACTCGATGTAGGTGACTGACATTGTACACTATGGTGCTTGAGCATTAATGCTCTGCTTTTTTATTCGTAAATGGCTTTAAAAAAGTGAGGAGTTGTATAGAAATGTAACTAATTATCGTTGAAATAAATGCTAACCCACTTGCGTATTCACACTGGGGAGAAGCCTTTTAAGTGTGGTAACTGTGAAGCAAGATTTGCACATAAATGTAATTTGAACACCCACTTGCGTATTCACACTGGGGAAAAGCCTTTTAAGTGTGGTAACTGTGGTGCAAGATTTGCACGGATAGGCCATTTGAAAGTGCACGTGCGGACTCACACAGGAGACAAACCATATAAATGTGACACATGTGGAAAGCAATTTGCACAAAACAATGATTTATATAAACACCGAAAGACTCGATGTAGGTGACTGACATTGTACACTATGGTGTTTGAGCATTAATGCTCTGCTTTTTAATTCGTAAATGGCTTTAAAAAAGCGAGGAGTTGTACAGAAATGTAACTAATTATCGTTGAAATAAATGCAAACCCATAGTTGTTCAGTCACACTTGCTACCATTTTACTTCACTTATTAGAAAGGTAAATTTACCATTGTTTTGAATGAATTGTATAAGTTTGTTGTACAATTGTTTAGTTTTAGTTGTTGTTTTAATGTAATTGGTTACTTAAATTCTGGGCCACACTTTGCAAGAAAACAGCAGTGTGATATGGAGTATATTGTTCATGGCATCCGGATATGGTTATGTTGTAAGAAATTAACTTGCTTTCGGGCATATCTTTTGAAACGTACAATGTTTTGACCCATCAGCTATGTCTTAGTCACGTACTGGTGTCACGTGTGTTGGCTCAGGTTTTAGTGGATTCCATATATTTGAATAGAACACACTGGGGAAAGATTAATGATCTAATTCTGGTGGAATCTGAAAAGTTGAGGGGCTGAAACGTGCCGCCACCTCACGGATTCTGGTTAATAGAAGCTAAATCCAACTGAACAGCGATGATCGTGATCACGGAAATAAATAAAATAATCGGTTATTCGGTGTGTAAATTGTGATGTTGATCTTCTTGGTCTTAAATAATAATACATAGAATGTGGTGACTTTAACATAATATAAAAAATGCACATTTAAATGATTGTGTCGTGTAATATTTAATTAATTTCTAACGTTCTGTCACTGTTAATGACGCAAGTTACTCGAGTGAATCGTCTCCAAACCGCGGACTGTCAGCCGAGGGGACAATGGTTCAATCCCATCTGCCGTCGTTTTGAAACTTAGGCAATTTCGTTCCTCCCACATTTGCCTGTGTCTTTCGGAAGAGACACTAAAAGCCGGTGGTCTCTTCTATCTCAGTATCTGGTGTGTATATATGCCAGCGGAAGTAAACGATAATGTATAAATGTATAACCTGTAACGGACTCACTAATTCTTACTAGTGCATGATGCCGGTTTTGCACTACAAAATATCAGAATCAGAAATGATGGTACTGGTACCAGCGTTAATCGTGTTACTCGCGTAGCCGTAGCTCAATCGAAGTCGGCCTCTGTCTTGACTATTGAGCCAGTCGATCAGACTATCATGTGAGGCAATGCAATGTTGGTAAAACGTGTATTTGGTTGTATTTGCAAATACTTTCAAATACAGACCAAATATCAAATACAAGCACTTTAGTAATTTGCAATACAAATACACAAAGTCCAAATGTCTTAGTTCTTGTAGCACTTCCCTCTTAGCCTCGTGGAATTGCGCGACAAAAGCAATAATCAGTGGTGACGGCTAACGGTAATTTCAATGTGCTCTGGAAATAAGCAAATAGAAAAAATTCCTATTGCCAGAGCAGAAATGGATTGATAGTGATATGCATGCGCGTCCGGTGAGCGATATTTTTAGCGAAAACTTGAAGAATTCTTTTTACCCTTATTGCCAGAGCTGCTCTGCGGATTTGCCCTGAAAATCCGCCAGGGGCGCGTCGATAGGTCGGATGTGTCCACTATGCTTTTCTGCTCGTGGGGGAGGCCCAGGGAAACTCCTTTTAAGAGCCTCATATTAATCGTATGACGGTGAAACCACATTATTCTGAGACCGAAGATGACAGAGAATGCCAACGTGTGAATTGTAAAATTTTAAGTGAGTTATTTAAATATATTCGGATAATTATATCTTAGTAGCACGTTGAGAATGTTTTTTGAAGTTTGGTTAGTACTTAGATGAATATTTAATAAGAAGACCCTGACACTTTCACACAAATCGCATGTAGCGCGTTGTAGCTACATTTTCTGAAAGTTCAAATTGCCATAATTTTTGACTGCATGAAGATATTTAAATCCTGTCAAAGGTATCTTCTTACCTATTATACGTACAATCGACATACACCATCATAAACAGGGTAAGTCTATTTTGCAGGTCCCTATCTGCGAATTTCTGCTCTGGCAATAAGAATTTTCCGCCCTTATTGCCAGAGCAGCTCTGCGGATCGATCTCATCGCAATTTTCCCGCCACGGTCGCCTGTATCAGTAAACAAAAAAGCTATACCAGGGCGTTATGTGTATCTGAAACAATTACTATGTCGACATGTGTCCGATAAAAATATCGCCAACCGGACGGACATGCATATCAACATCAATCGATGTCTACTCTGGCAATAAGAATTTTTTTCGCCCTTATTCCCAGAGTTGCTCTGCGGATTTGCCCTGCAAATCCGCTAGGGGCGCGTCGGTTTCTGCTCTGGCAATAAAACAAATTTCCGCCCTTATTGCCAGAGCAGCTCTGCGGTTCGATTTTATCGCAGTTTTCCCGCCACGATCGCCTAAATCAGGGCGTATTTTAAAATAATAAGAATATATTTTATTTCATGTAGCACCACACCCGTAATTGTTCGTGGTGCTATACAACAAATTACTATTAAAATACACAATAAGAATAATTGTATACACTACTACTACTAATAATATTTTAAGATAAATAATAAAAAAATGCTTAGGTATATAAATAACTTAAATTAATATAGTATTAAATAACGTAGCATTTCGAAAAATAAAGAAGTAAATAAATAAAAAAAATTCAATTACTTATTAGTCATACAAACACATAATAATAATAAATCTAGCAAATAATCCTTAACAATAATATCAACAAATGAATGCATTAAAAATAATTTAATAAATGATAAATTAAATGTATATAAACAATACTAATACTAATTACTTAACAATAAAAGTAATGCATAATGTTATAAACAAATATGATGTTTATGTCGAATTACACTGAAATTAAATACAAAAGAAATGTGGCTTCAGTCGATGTTTGAAGCTGGTGAGAATGTCGCAAGTTTAATAACAGTTGGTATAGGGACGCAGCAGCGACAGCGAATTAACGAGTCGTCCCCAGCCCTGGTACTGGTACGCTTCACTCGAACATGTGCTCACAGAGCACAGTGCTGTCGTCGTTTGATAGGGGCACACGAGTTCACACAAAATACACTGGCGCATCGTTGTGCATGGCTTAATTAGTGAATACTGTTCATCACTGGAAACTACAATTCTAGACACCCAGGGGCCATACTCACCAGCCTCAACCTCAACATGCTAGAAAATAGACGGTAAGACCAATTTTTTTAATACTAAAATTTATATATCAAAGACTCGTCTTCAAATTGGGGCGGATATTTGTGCTGTTCCCACGGCTGACGCAGTAGCGACTGGCGAAATCAATTGCTTTAATTATCGTTCCACTCCGGTCACTTTCACGGTTTGCGGAGACAATCAGCCAAGGGTACAGTAGCGCAGCGCAACGACCACTGGCTTGCGTGGAGAGGATAGAAGAACTCGATATCGGACACTCAGAACTTAGACATCGCCCTCAAAACAAAATAACTGCGATGGTAAAACACTGACGCGCCATCTAGTGAGTATAATAAATGGTTCCCCAAGAAATACTCGACTCCGCTAGGTGCCGCCTGGATAAAGGGTCATCTTGCGAAAAAAGCTATTTTCTTAGCAACAACGTACGGAGAAGATTTGCGGAATTAATCATGCTAGCTAAGCAGAACAACCATACGTAAATAATCACAAGAGCAGGGTTGTGTGTGGAGTTATAGATCAGTTCTTTAATGTTTAGGTTACAAAACATTGAAAGCAATATCCACATAAATATAACAACATCGATCTAACCAAATCGTGCCATTGTTCCATGAATCCCGCCGAACATTCGTTCATAACTCAGTTTTATGTTATTAGACAGTCACGTGATTACGTTTGCGTGACGTCATAGACCACCCCCAGACAACGCAACTCATTCGCGTCAAGAAGGACGCAGCGCAACCAACCGACGGTGGAAGCGGCGGTAAACAGAACGAAAAGGCCACCGATAAACAAGATGCATACGTTTGTTCACATTATTGTCGTATCTTAGATGAAATATCAGTAGATATAAGGCTGCAATTCGAGTGTTACCAGGCATAGACAACGGGGTATATTTCCATGTTTAACTCGGCGTAATATTGAACCACACTAGATGCGTGGATTGTCTGTATCAATCACAATGCTATCTCGTAACGGTATCACTTAATTAGTAGAGGTATATGTATTTTATATTAGGTCATATGTTAAATATAAGCGTAGTTATTGCATATGTTACCATGAACCGATTTTATCAGTGAATTTTCAAAACTATCTACAGTAAACGTGACAACGTTATCCTGCAGTGGGCGAATTAAATGGGGGTCTTCCATCATCTGGAAGTTATACGTAGGGCATGTCAGAATAATATAATAGTGCTAGTTACTTCAGCTTTATGTAATTTAGCGATATCAATGTGTACCAAATCATGTACGAATTTCCGACACTGAGAATTCCTGACGTGTTGCAGACAAATCTCGTAGGCCACACGTGCCATGGTGGGCCGCCGACGTAGAATCTCGTCCAAGCGGAAGTCACGAGAGACGGGACACCGAAGCCACTGTTGATCAGATAAGTGGATACATACGTTTATTCTTATTAGTGTTTCTTATGACGTAAATGACAACTAACGCCACAATTATGTTTACATTTCGCGAAATACCGCCTAAAGGCATGGTCATGCATTTAAGCTCTGTTAGAACATACAGAGATACTCTATTTGAACTAAGTATTATTAGCTAGGGTTTCATTGTGTCTAATATGTGCATCATTTGGTTAAATTATAGATGACATTTTTAATTTTCAATTGCCAATTCTGGCAAAGTGTTTAATACCTATATGTATTTATCACAGCGACCTCTTGCAATGTTGGTATATAAAATAGGAGCATATGTCATCTCATGTTATATGTTCATTTAATTTCAGTGCAATGTAAAATTGTTTGTCTAACCAGTTTTAACAGAGTATGACCTCAACGACAGTGCCATTCGTGGGAGCATACGACAGTACCTCTGACATTGTTTCAATCAAGTAGCAAAAAAATTGTGTTAACGTTAGTTACTTAAGAGACTTGAATAATGGTGCAAATACACGCGAAACCGGTTTACCGGTACTATTCGAAACTGCGTACTGATTCGGGATCGCAGTTTGTCAATATTTCTGCGGTTCTACTTATGGAGGATGGCCAATAACGTTCGGGATCATCAACCGACGTTTGAACCTCGAGAACCACTCGAATGTCTGGCTTCTGCTCATGACTTCAATGCCAAGCAAACTAAATGCTTGTTTAAATATTTGGCGGATCCCCAACAGGAATTTTCAAAGTTTGAAGCAAAAAGTCTGCAGTTTCTGTGCTGCTTCATTTTAACATTTGCAGAGAATCGTCAAAAGAGATTTACCAAAGCTAAAAAAACAACACACGCCTTCATCACAATGCTTCAGGACAAAGCTGTTTAGCGCCATCTAGCGGGGCAAGTTCCTAGTACGTCCTGTCAGCGTTCCAAGCGACCAGTCGGGGGACTATTAGAACGGATCTCGTGTTTGATTTTGCCGTGTACATCGCCAACAACCACGCAACCGTCGACCAATTTGTCACGAGAGGCGTGATGATATCCATGGATGAACGAATCGTTTTGAATACATCTTCTTATATTATGCATATGCTTTGTATTCGAGGAATCCCGTGAGTCAACAATCACAACGTCGACGTTTTGACAGTTAGATGTTTAGTTTGGTTCTGCAACTCGGATAATTGGGAATTTGCGATGGTCCCTCAACCATTATCGTTTCACTGTATATCGTATTTTCACATCACGTGAACACACGCCACCACGTGTCGGATTCTTAACCGTAGGCAGGTATCGCAGTATGGAATGGACGTTTTCAGTTCTACAATAAATGCTGATTTACGATGGTATGATTTCATAGCAGGATGACTGATGGTATTGGTGGATGCATTTCTATAGTAACTATAATATAGCAAAGAATTATATTGCACAGTTTTTTGAGTGATCGTACGCTGGTGCGTCGCTGCAATATTGATGACGCAACCATCGAGTAGAATTTTTTGTCGACATTTCTGCGAGTCACCCTAATGTTTGTAACGAGGTATGTTTAAGATTCGTCTCAGTTCCGCCTTCCACCGACGCAAGACTAATAATTAATAGATGTAGTGACGTCTATTTAACCCCCTTTCTCTTTCTAGATTCCTCCAGCAATGGCGACATGACCTACCTGGAGGTAGCGATACCCCTGCCTCCGAGCAGATAATACGGTTTCTCCCCATTGTCCACGAGCATTAGAAATAGTTTTTTTTTCTCATTCTAAAATAGTTACGTGAAATATCCTCTCCCCCTGTAACATATTAAGGTCATTTACTCATTAACCGTTTGCTAGTTCATTGGTCTACGGACAACCAGACATCATGATCATACAAATATTCACTCATACTCTTAATATTCATTTTTCACTAAGTTATAGGACATCTCTCTTTGTTTTCAGCATGTTATTTTATACATTTTTCATTTTCAGAATTTCTAGGGCAACTCATTCATCATGTTCACATTCTATGGTGAAGTTCGTTACGGTTCATTCATTGAATTCATGGAGCAAATGCGAATTAGTGATCATTTTATTGAACTACGATAACACATTATTTTTTCAAGTCGTTCAATATTCCGGCTCACTGTGTATAGGTATAATTACTCACTGTGTATAGTTAATATTATTCATTTCTCGTGCTCACCTTAGTTCTCGTGTGACTCACTAAGAGCGCATGATCGTCTCTATCGCGCGTCTGTACACGAGAAAGAACAGTAGTCAAGTAACCTTTATATCCATGCGAAAAACCGACGTTGGATCTCCAGTTGTCTATCGATGGAAAGTGTTTTCTTGCGGCCTCTTAAACGTCTGGTCCTACGTTTGCAGCAAAGCCATGTTTTGTCAGAGAGCCAGTGACTTCGTGGCAAGCAGAGCACAATTGATTTCAGTTTGGCAGTTCACTAACTCCAAACAATTCCACAAGCAGAACAGTGCTACTAATGAGAAATGTAGGTTGTCTTCACAAGTTCATCAGCATGGTGAGACACTTTCACAAGGCCACGGGCGTTCTGGATTCGGACCATAGCGACGTATCCACAGTTTTTCCAGTTAGCTTGCTTTTCCTTTTTGAGATTACTTCATTTATGTCTTATGTTCTCCAGTCCAAATCCCAGTCTACGAATTTGGTTCCGTCCAAGTCTACTGTGTGATTCGTCATCACATGTGATCTGTGATGTCTGATTTAGGCATAGCCTAAATCAGACATCATATATCCCATGTTCATTTCATATTCACTGAACATCAAGTAGTGATGTTCGTTTAGTTAGGGTCATTCATCCCTCATCCCCACTGTGGTCATATTCACTTGTGATACTCGCTTCCTTCAGTCACTCACTTGTGAAACAGGCCCTGGTCATTCACTTGTGATATAGGGCTGTGGCCTTTCACTTGTGCTTTTCTTTCAGGTGCTTTAAGTTTCAGCACATTTCATCTCTCGTCACTTTCACTGGGATAAGACGATGGGATCTGCGAAGGCTCATTTAGGCACGTCTTAGATCAATCATCGCAGTTCGCACGGTCGACCCAAAAGAATCACATAATAGACTGGGAGGGGGCCGAGTTCACAGACAAGGATTCAGGCAGTGAGCAAATGGCATCAAAGATATCATCGGGATATTGCAAACTGAAAACAACACGAATCGTTATGACCGACACTGATTCTCACACGTCTGTGACGATCTCATGAACCGTCACTGAGAACGCGGTCTGGGGCTGTACCCTTTGTAGTATTACGTGCATTGGAACCCTGTAACCAGGTAGTGGATCGATCCAATTAAACAATGTTTTCATGCTCATGTGTACATTTCTATTACGAAAATGTAAATCATTGTTAAACAATTATTCCGGAAAGGTGATTGTGCTATTGTTGTCCTCATTATACTAAGTCATTCTCTCACTTCCACCGGGCAGGGATCAGTCAATCATTAATGTGTGTGTACTAACTCTTAAACTGTGTTAGTTTAAGTTCATTCACTCGTTAACCTTCGTACCGTTTTCTTTTTCACTGGGCTACGCACAATTAGGCATCATGTCCATTCACATTTCAATCATGTTTTACTGTTCATTGTTCACTATGTCAAAGCAAGTCACTCCTTGCGATCAGCACCTTACGTTATTTACTTTTCGTTTTCAAAACATTCTAAGGCCATTAATTCATCACCTGAACCGGTCAAACTTCTCTCTCATCGGACTAGTGACATTCAGTTATCATATTGTCTGGGCGAAAGCAGTTCAGTTATAATCACTGGACTAGTTCAGATTGTATTTCCGTTGTCATGTTCATAATGCCAACACCTTGAGTGTCGGTGGGGGGAGGCGCATGTAGAACCTTTCCGGGGATCTGGATCTGATATTTTGGGCGTACATTCGTGGGAAAAACCATAGTTATTTAGCTCTACAGATAATGTTTTACGTAATATGCTGGTCTATTTATTACATAGATTCTCGACCGCATGTTTGACATAAGAAATATTACTATGCCACAGTTGTTCATGAATATATCGCTGGAAGTTCCGTTACTGTAGCCGATGCACGTGTACCGCAAAAGTGACTCAATGGGCGACAAAGGTCGTCTCTATCGCGCGTCTGTAAAAGAGAAAGAACAGTCGTCTAGCTAACACTTGATGCATGCGACAACCGACGTTGGACCTCCGGTTGTCCTTCGCTGGAAAGTCTCTACTCACGTACTCTAAAAAGACTGATCCTACATTATTAGCAAATCCATGTTCTTTCGGAGAGCCAGTATAGCTTCGGGGCAAGCAGAGCACAATTGGCTTATTCTTGGCTGTTCGCTACCTCCAGAAAAGTATCAATAGCAGTGTATTGTTACTAAGGACAAACGTAGGTTGTCTTGACAAGTTCAGCATCATGGTGAAACACATTGAAAAGGCCATGAAAACTCTGGGTTTGGACCACAGCGATGTGTCTACTGTTTTCGCACTGAGCTTGGTTTTCCTTTTCGAGATTAATTCTTTTATGTCTTATGTTCTCCAGTCCAACTCCCTGTCTGCGAATTTGGTTCCGTCCACGTCTACTGTGTGATTCGTCATCACATGTGATCTGTGATGTCTGATTTAGGAATAGCCTAAATCAGACATCATATATCCCATGTTCATTTCATATTCACTGAACATCAAGTAGTGATGTTCGCTTAGTTAGGGTCATTCATCCCTCATCCTCACTGTGGTCATATTCACTTGTGATACTCGCTTCGGTCAGTCACTCACTTGTGAAACAGGCCCTGGTCATTCACTTGTGATATAGGGCTGTGGCCTTTCACTTGTGCTTTTCTTTCAGGTGCTTTAAGTTTCAGCACATTTCACCTCTCGTCACCTTCACTGGGATAAGACGATGGGATCTGCGAAGTCTGATTTGGGCACGTCTTAGATCAATCATCGCAGTTCGCATGGTCGACACAAAAGAATCACATAATAGACTGGGAGGGGGCCGGGTTCACAGACTAGGATTCAGGCAGGAAGCATATGCCATACGATATATAATCCGGATATTGTGAACTGAAAACAACATGAATCGTTATGACTAGCACTGATTCCCAGACGTATGTGAAGACCTCATGAACCGTCACTGAGAACGCGGCATGGGGTCACACCCTTTGTAGTATTACGTTCATTGGAACCCCGTAACAAGAGAGTGGAGTCGATCAAATTAAAAAAGTGTTTCACGTTCATGTGTGCATTTTAGTAAGAACATTTAAATCAGTGTTAAACAATTATTCCGGAAAGGTGATTGTGCTATTGTTTTCGTCATTATAATAAGTCATTCTCTCACTTCCACCGGGCAGGGCTCAGTTAATCATTTATTTGTGTTCATGTTACGTTTTGGCCATTTATCCTTGGTGTAAAGTAGCTAGGTAAGACATGCTCGGGTGCTCTGGGGTAAAGCCGGGGGACCATATCCGTGGAGTGAATCTAGCAAAGACTGGGGCCACGTACAATGAATATTAATCTCCTTCAATCCATTATCTATTAAATGTAACGTACAAAATAATGATTTTTTATCATTCTACTTTGATTTGTAACTATACACTAGAGTGTTGCCGAGTTCGTTCGTGTTTCAGATAAGTCGAAAGGGAGCGAGACGAACATCGCACCAACGCCTGACACTGGAGCCGCTTTTACAGTCGTGAAAACGACACGAACTTTTCGGAAACCAGAAATGTTGAAGACTAGACCTGCGAGCAGCCCGCCAACTGCCCGTCTTCGCTGTCTTTATTTGATTGTGGCGCCAACAAAAACAGCTGCGGTGAACACATCCGAACAGACACGTACGTGATATGACATACGTTGTTGCCGCTGATTGAGGCGTTCGTTACTGCAGTCGATCAACCTCCTCGCTATCATCTCTCGCTCAGTGAAATCACCAATAAATGGATACCAAAAACCTTGGTTCGTTCGATCAGTCCATCGTACATTTTGTTTAATTGTTCACTAAAAGTGTGGTTTGTCACAAATGTAAGGCACAATGTCCAAAGCGACGAACAGAATGGAATGTTTGATTTGTGACATGTGGAATAAAGATTCGGTTCATTTAACCTTCAGTGATGTTGTTTTATGTGTATGTTATACAGGTAATCATCGGTGCGAAACTTGGCCAAGATATAGTTAAGATAATAATATCAAAACAAAACCTTACATTGTTCGGACACGCGACACATGACAAGACCATCGCAAATACGAATTCAGTGAAAGAGAAACGGGGAGGCCAAGTGAGATGTTAGTTGACAACGTACTCATATTTATTCTCTCCAAGGACATGGTAGAATAGACAGATATGCGGCCGAGATATATAATCGGCAACCAAGGATAGAGACTTGTAGACAGGTTGATTGTGCACTTCAAATATCATCTCACTCAAGGGTTGAGTGAGAGTGTTTGTTACCTATTCAGAGGCATACCCAGAAACCAAACAAGAAATCACTACTACAAGTTGAGAACACCTTTATCATGTCACATTCATCGTGTGACATAGTCTTGTAACGTAATCACACTCATCTTGTGATGTTGTCCTATCTCCTAACTACTATCATCGTGTGGCATAGTTGTGTAACATAATCACACTCGTCTTGTGACATAATCATGACATTTTGTGACATAATCCTTTAATGCAACCACAATTATATTATGATATAATCCTATAAATTAAACACACTTATCTTGTGACATAATCCTATATCATAACTACACGTAGTCCTGTGGCCAGTTGCCTGACACACACCCAAGTCCAAATCACACCCAAGTTAAGGTAAATAACACCTAGGTGACACCTAGCCAGTAGGCGGGGTTGCATGACACACATCCGGCTGGGTTTCGTCACAAGTTAGGCCGAATTTTCTGGGGCAGCTCGCAGCCCCAACTGCTACTGGGTGACTCGCAGAGCGTTGTATCAATGGCAGCAGTGGTTTACTGCTTGTATAAATTCTGTCCTCATTGTTATGGACATAAGGGTATTTACTTACATGTCAGTCTGTCAGTGTTGCATGCTAATTACTAAATGTTGACAAATTAAATTGTTATTATTATTAAATGAATTGTTACTTTGCATTTATACACAGTTCATAGTGGCCGTATGTGTATCCTCATAGATATGGACATTTTAGCTTTTTACTAAGATGTGTAGGTCTATCAAAGTGGTGTGCTAATTACAAAATATTGACTAATTAATTAAATTATTATAATTCAATTATTTATTACTTTATATTTGTAACTACTATTAATGTGGTTATACACATGGCATAATATGTGTAATTATTTCCATAACCATGGATATTATGGCGTTTTGCTTTTGTGTTGGTCTGTAAACGAATGATGATAGATTTATTAATTTGTTTATTAATATTACATAACTATTAAATTATATCTCACAACAATTAAAGTGTATTTTACAAATTGCATGTTTATATAAACATAAATGTATGCACATTGTGGCATTTTACAAAAAACTTTCTGTCTGTCGAGGTGGGAAGTGGTGGTCGCGCGGAAGAGCGCCGGACCGTCAATCGAGGGGACGATGGTTCAATCCCACCTACCGCCGTTTCGAAACTTAGGCACTTTCGTTAATCCCACATTTGCCTGTGTCTTTCGGAAGAGGCCCTGGTCCTAAAGTCCCTTCTATCTGGTGTCTCTGCAGGGGGAAGTAAAAGATCCCACACAGGGGGTAAATGTATAACCTGTAGTGGACTCACTAATTCTAGAGAAGGACAACTCCTGCGTTAGCCCAAGTTTGGGCTGTTTGGAGGAAACTACCTAAGAACCTAAGAACTAAGTTTACCCGCTAATTATCACCTATTAACTAATTATTTTTATTATTACATGACTAGTGTATACATATTTATTCTCATAATAAATGTTGTTATGCACACTGCATAATATGTATAAATACCTTCGTATTTATTAACTCTGCTAATTATAATGTGTTGGTCTGTTAACTTGGTGCACTACTTAGCTAATATTAACTAAGTAACTGAATTAGTTAGTGTGAAAAAAATAATACTGCAAATTTATTACTCCATTCAATGCATTTCAAATACTGCAAACAGTATTTTAATACTTATACCACGGACTTATATGCACTGGACTGCTGTCTCCGGGTTCAAGGCCGCTAGAGTAGCGCAGCAAGGTCAACCTAGCACAAGATGTATAAGCTACTTCCGGTTGTCTGCTAGTTGCCGACAATTTCGCAGTTGACCGCAGGAAAACATCGTTTTAATAAGACATTTGGATAAACTCTTACATGACACGTATGTTTAATAAAATCCTAGCAAATACATTGTTTGGAAAGTTGTTTTGAGTGAAGTATTGACGATTTTAAACGGCTAAAATGCGTTGCCGCGAAAAAATCATCGACCCAACTTGGCAACTACGAAGTACTGCCTTTGCAATTTTCAGTAAATGAAACCGTGGCTGCTTCGGTGGTTGGGGCAAACCCAACAGGGAAGGAAACAATTCATCAGTTTTAATCAAAATGAATGACTTGGGATTTAGTTACAACGAGATGGACTTTAGGACCAGGGCCAACATATACAGATGGTCCCGAGACAACCCCCCCCACACCCCATGATCGTTACGGAAAATATAGTAGGTAGCCCTGCTGAAAGCACTTCAAAAAAATACCACAGGATTTAGGCTTAAATGAAAGGTAATAAGTTACAGATCACGTAACTGTTAATTTTATTACGATACCTTTATTAACCCAAAAAATATTGAAATTTTGAAAAAATTGCGCTAAATTTGTGTATCTCTTATAATGGTAAAATAAGCTCGTTTCTGTTGATAAATATTCGAATAAGTGACTTTAAAATGGCATAACGTTGTAATTTTAGAACTATTAAAATATTATTTGCAACATTTTAAAATACATTGAATGGAGTATACATTTTCAATACTGATGTTTTTTCATACTAATTAATCCAGTTAATTAGCTAATATTATTAAGTATGCACCAAGTTAACAGGCCGAAACATTCTAATTAATACCAGGGGTCCATAAATATGAAGATATTTATACATAATTTTCGGGATAAAATTTATTTAAAATAAATATATATTAACTAGTCATGTAATAATAAATTGTTAATAGGTATAATTCATATAATATATATTAACTATCATGTAATAATAAATTAGTTAATAGGTGATAATTGGGATATAATATATATTAACTAGTCATGTAATAATAAATTAGTTAATAGGTGATTATTAGCAGGCAACCTCAACAGACAGAAACCTTTTTTGTAAAATGCCACAATGTCCATGAATATGTTTATATTATATAAACATGAAATTTGTAAAACCACCTTACTTATGGTAAGAGATATAAATTAAATAATTATGTAATAAAAAATCATTAATATTAAATTAATGAATAAATCAATATATATAATTAGCAGCCGTACTTTGTATATACACATGAATAAACGGCCATAATGTCCATAATTATTAAGACATGTCCCCATTAATTACGGGAGTAAATATACATTTGCCAGAAATTTCAATTAACACCAACTTTAAATTTAAAAAGTTAAAATTGGCTAATGTTAGCATGCTAACTCGGCAAAGGGTTATGTTTTGATGAAACCAGCTGTAAATAATTATGAAATAAATATAATTTATGCAATGTTTAGAACCATATGAAACATTATGATCAACCATCAATAAATACATGTCATTAAATAATAACTTTATTAATAAATATCTAAATAACAAACTCAACAGATTAATGCATGACAATGAAGCACAGTTGTCATACTTCACTTTTTATGGGTGACCGTGTGTTTACAGGTTGGACAAATACTGCAGGCTCAGTAGAGAATTAAAAGTTTACCCTTTCATAATATTCTGCATTTCAACATGAACTTGATGAAGTAATGTTTATAAATGTTAACAGTGTTTCGTCACCGACTCCAACATTTCGTGTGCCAAATGCTGCTTTCTGGGTTACCCTCCATAGGGATAAAGTGCAAGGTGAAGAAGCTCTCACATTACTCCACCTCACAAATCTTTTTGCAATATTCACAATATTCTGCAAGATCTACCAGGAATGTTCATAATCCAGTGTGTCCGGGGTCAAAAAATCTAATTCCAGTCTTTGTAATTAAGTTGTAAAGTGATGTCTGTATTATTAATGTGTATTATGTGTTACATTCAGCGAGATAAATTGTGTAAAATTATTTAGTGTATGCAGATGATGCCTATGATATATTGACGACTTGTAGGCTATTCCTTGAACTACTACCTTCACAGTTAACTGACAGATAGTTTTGTTCAGGCAATGCAATAATGCTGTGTCTATTAAAACTGCAGTGTATATGTCATGTTCACAGGGACTGTATCTTTAGACAGCATAGATATGTTGCTGTGTCATCTTCATCCAGATGAAGCTTGTAATCATGCATAACGTAATGTGTGTAACTTTCAGGTGCGAGATTTCCGAAATAAAACAATTCAAAGTGTTGTAATAACTACAATAATTAATCAAACACATAGAATTATTGTATATCCATCCAAGCATTTAAATACATATACTAGAAATAACAAATACACAATTCTTAGTAATGCTTAAATTTCTAAAGTAAAATGCAAATTTTTAATTATAATTAGGAATAGTTGTAGTGATATTTTATTCACAATAATAAAACAGGATCAGAATAAATAAATTGCACATGAACAATCATCAAAAAATAAAAAACACAAACAATAATAAATACAAGCAATGGGAGTAAATATTGAAAACAGTTATCAATGCCCAACTGGGCTTGGGCTAGGCCAAGCAAGGGCTGGTATAAACTGACAGCACAGAATGACAGATCGGGTTTAAAAGATCGGGTGTTGTTAAACTGGCTTGAGATTAACAAATTATTATAAATATTTAAACATTACATATAATTCCAATTTATGAACTTACACCCATAGCAAGACTAGTTAAAACTTGCGTCACTTGCCCAAGAAAAAAGTTAGCCTTGCCTTCGGTATTGTTTACGCCATTAGTTAGGCCGACACCCCGATGCATATTATACGTCATGTACGCCGAAAATAGAATTAAATAAACCATTTAGAACTACACTGGAGATAGCCACAACTTTTACCAAACTAGGTACTGTCATCGTTTAGGAAAATTCTCACTATTATTGAATTAAACAGTTATATTCACCGCAAGAATCCTGTCGATGTTTGGCATCTCCATCGCAGTGGCTAGTAGACCGGAAGTGGGGAGTACATCTTGTGCGCTCGTGACCTTTGCAGCCAACTCCGCCGCTCGCGAAGCGCCGCGAGCGGCGGAGACAGCAGTCCAGTGCATATAAGTCCGTGCTTATACAAATAACAAAGTTACGCCATTTTAAAATTCACTTTTATTCAAATATTTATATACAAAAATGAGCCCATTGCCAGTTTTTCTGTAGGTCCTCCACACTCCGCAAAGTTGTTAATAGAGCGCTGACCTCTGCCGTCACAACATTCCATCTGTTTTTTCTGTCCCTATTCGACAAGGTTGATTTGAATCGGCCTCTTGACAGTTCTTATCTTTGGCCGTATGTATTAAGGTCACAATCTCAGACTGAAAAAGGTTGCCCTTATGATTTCGCTGTTGTCTCGCTGCTTCCGCCATGATGGCTGTGAGAGGTGAAATGAATTCTGGGAAGATTTATTCTCAAAATACGGCAATCCGCTTATTGGTTATTCGTGCCGGTATCTCCTAGTTGGGCGGCATCTGGGTGGCTGTTGTGCACCGCACCCAATGCGGTCGCCCAGCTAGGTGACTCAGAGAGATAGGGGTAATTTTACCGCCTAACTTGGGTGCGTGTCATGCAAACGGGCACTGTTATCTAACTACAGTAATCGTGTGACAATGTCTAGTAATGTAACTGTAACAACATTAATCTTGTGACATATTTCAGTAAGGTAAGTACAATAATCATGTGACATAGTCCTGCAATGTAATTGTAATTACACTTATCTTGTGACATAGCTCTCTAAAGTAGCCACACTTATCTTGCGACATAATCCGGTAACACAACCATACTCATCTTGTGATATAACCTTGTAACGTAACCAACTCATCGTGTGACATAGTCATCCAAAGTAGCCACACTATTCTTGTGACCACAGTTATTTTGTGATATAGTCCTCTAACATAACCACACCTGTCTTGTGACATAATCCTGCAATGCAACCACACTCATCGTGTGACATAGACCTGTAGCATGACCACATTAATTTCGCACATTATCCTAAACCGTATCCACATTCATCTTGTGACATAGTTCTGTAATGCAACCACACTTGTCTTGAGACATAGTTCTGTAACGAAACCACACCCATCTTGTAACAATACTGGCGTATCTCATTGGCATTTCGGTCCTTATGCGTTCAAAAATGTTGTGTTTCTCATTTCCTTGTGGCAATATTGTTATAATAGTAATGTTGTATAAAATGTAGGCAATAAAGAGAGATCGAAAAAAGTGTAAATTCGTACCAACTGTGTTTTGTTAACATTCACTTTACGAATGATATGCTCAGATATTTTCGTAGGCTCGTGACTTTCGTTGGCCCAAATCACATGACATACATCA
>JAODUO010002702.1:5000-21410 GCA_025642075.2 Ridgeia piscesae
AACGAGAAGGACTAAAAGTTCATTTCCAGACCAATTCGGAAATAAGCGCAATTCTGCCCGTTATTTCCTGGGCAGATCAGTAAAATTAGTAATCCTGAAAAAGTTTATTTCACAATTATTGATGCAGAGAATAAGTGTATGCTTTGTAATTTTTTATCAGATTTGTCGAGACTAGCTAAAATAATATTTTCAAGAGTTCATAAAAGTGTGCATATTTAAGAGAGAACCTTGACATTTGGTACATATGTAGAATAAATGACTTATGGGGAGTCAAAATACTCACAATTATAGCTTGTACTACCTGTACTACAGTAAGCAGGAGAGTCAAGAAATGTGGCTTCTCTGGGAAGAGAAATTATTAATTAGGGGAAAAATTACTTTACTTAACTGAAATGTTAATCATTAATATAAATTAGAAAATCAATAGCTTAATTAATATTACATTTATTATACTACTTCTAATATAGCCATTTCTGTCTATCTAATACATTTGCCATCAACTGTTCATATAAACAAAAATTAATCGTGAGAAGAATTGCTTTGATAATGTACTCGAGTACGAGTACGATTACTCAGAAAGTACATAGTACCATTACTCCATCTCTTGTTTATATTTGTTATTTTAAACTCATTTGTGAGTTTACTTTGCAAATAAATAAAATGACAATAACTATTGTCATGTTAAAGTCACAAATCAGTCTTTCTTTATAATTATGTAACACCACGTAAAATTTACTTTTTCTTTGGCAATATATATATATATATATATATATATATATATATATATATATATATTTTATATATATATATATTTATATAATTTTTTAATTTTACGTGGTGTTACATAATTATAAAGAAAGACTGATTTGTGACTTTAACATGACAATAGTTATTGTCATTTTATTTATTTGCAAAGTAAACTCACAAATGAGTTTAAAATAACAAATATAAACAAGAGATGGAGTAATGGTACTATGTACTTTCTGAGTAATCTACTTTTATTAAAATATATATATATATATATATATATATATATATATATATATATATATATATATATATATATATAGCCGGTTAATATAGTGACACAAATAAGTGTAAATGATAAATATAATTTTTTTTTATATAAAATGATATTACATTAATTCTACATTTTATTTATATATGAGATGCGTAATAATTATATGTATGTTTTTATATATATATATATATATATATATATATATATATATATATATATATATATGTATATATATGTATATATTACATTTATTCTGTCAGTTATCTAGCAGATGATATGCCACCGTTGTTTGCTAGTATAGTGACATAGGCACGCGTCTTAAATTTGCGTGGTGTTACAGTATTATAAAGAAAGACTAATTTGTGAGTTTAATTTGATCAATAATTATTATTTTATTTTGTTAAAATGAAAATGTGGACTTGTTGGTGTGCTCATGCACAGGCCTTTTCTTCTGGTTACGTATGGTACATAGCATATGTTATTGTTTTAAAATATATATATATATATATATCATTTTAAAATCAAAATATATATATATATATATGTATATATATATATATATATATATATATATATATATATATATATATATATATATATATCAATAGAATTATTAATTTTTAAAACGTAGTATTATTAACAAAAAAATTGTTAACTGGTGTATTTAACTATAGGTATGATGGGATGTGGTGAAAATAAATATAAACAAACAACAAATCCAATAATTTGTTATGTGGTGTACTGCTACAAGCGATAATGTCATAATCGCCTGTTAATGTAATAACTGCCTGATAATGTAATAACATCGCCTGATAATATAATAAAACCCGTAAAGTAGTTAAGTTTGGGCCCAATAAAGGTTAAAAATTGGGTAACTTGGGGTTGGGGGCCCAAGTTGGGCCAACGATGTACCGCCAACATAAATTTCAAGTAAATTTAGTTTAATATTTTTAATGCTGGCACAGCTATGGCTCATTTAATTACTAAATCCACATCATTATACAGTTAAATTTCAGTTATACAAATATGGGCCAACGTTGGGCCAACGTTGGGCCAACATTGGATCAGTCACCCATACAGATGTTGGGCCAACGTTGGGCCAACGTTGGGCCAACATTGGATCAAGCACCCATAGGGATGTTGGGCCAACGTTGTACAATCAACAAAAAATTCCAGTAAATTTAGTTTAGTGTACACACTGTACTAACATATATGTATGTATGTATTTATGTATGTAATACCAACAGTGCGTAGCCATAATTTTTAATTGGAGGCGGCCGCCCAACAAAGTAATCGATATATTATATATATATATATATATATATATATATATATATATATATATATATATATATATATATATATATATATACACACACATTCCCTAACTCGCTTAAAATGAATACCGACATGACAACCAAGTTCACGGACCAATGTAGCTGGCTGTTCAGGAAAACCATTCATACGAGGCTTTAAAGTTAGAAAGTAAGAGAGAAATTATGCATTATTAAAGTGACACAAACCCAAAGCCCCTACATGGCATTAGTCTATAGGCCACCACATTCCTCACGCTACTCTACCAAACCTACTGACAAAGACTATGACAAATACCAACATATGTTGTCACTTACTCTGATGTTCAAAACAATATTTAAACATCACTACCTTAACATAGATGATGTGGCGTAGACATTCAACCAGTAACTTCACAACATGTGTCATTGTGTATTACAATTTATAAATTCACAATAGGAAGTAGCATTTTCTCAAGGCAAACGCTTTGGATGAAAGTCGAATGAGTGATGGGAATAAACGCATACCACATAAATGTAAAGGAAATGTGCTCAGCTCATGTGTTACTCCGGCATACATGAATGAATCAGAGAGATGATGGCACTAACAGAGAAACAACAGGAGAAGGTCCAGGTTTGCGAAAAACAACCTGGTAAGAATAATCGCGGGAGTTAAGAGAGCTGATAAGAGAAAATGGATGAAATGAGAGTGAAAAAACTGGCAGAGAGCAGATACATGTACCCAGAAAGTGGAGGGTAAATGGAGGCGAGAAAGATCGAAAGAGTGAGAAGAATGAAAAAAAGATAGAAGGAATTGGACAGCTGACAGAGAATGTAGTAAGCAAAAAATCAAAAGAGGAAAAACACAATGGAAAAGGAATTCATGGTTTTATTTTCTTGAATATGAATGGATTACCATTTTTAATCCTTAATAACCAGTATCCATCATGCACATTGAGAATATTGACATTTTCATTGCTCTGTCAACTATTATGCTACAGTTACCGACAGAAGTGGAGAATTCCTTAATCCTATTTGAATGATTTTTTCGAACAGGTAGATCTGGGAAAGAAAATCTAACACATGCATTCTGAAACCAACTGTACTTTTTGACTCTATGAATCAGGCAGCCAGTTATTGGTCCTCCATTCCCCACCATCCTAATTGTTTTCCGGGTTTGGGGGCCCCATGGCCCCTGGCCCCCCTCTGGCTACGCCACTGTATACCAAAATAAACAGACACACCACAGCCTAGAAAAACAACTTGGCTAGAATTTCAAAGGGCTACCAGGTAGCAGTTCATATCATCTTCAGAGAAGTTGGATGACTAGAGACACTTAATAGATTGCTTATCAAACCCCTAGATGTTCCCCATTTAGCAAATGATTATTGAATGACCATAATACTATTCCTCCTTAGACACTATAAGCCTGCAAGTTGCCCCTCCAGTAGGATTTCTTCAGTCGTCACCATCACTGCCAGTGTATAAAGACCTTTTGGGCCTACTTCTGTGAATTACAGCCTTTTGTTCATTGGCCTTACTGTCTCCAGCTGACACCAAATTAGGGTTGGGGCTAAAAGGGTGTTTTATCAGGAAGGCCTGGTTCTGACTGTGGTAATGTGATAATTACCCTGACAGGATGGACAGTAAATTGATTAAGGCAAGTGTGTCTGGGTCCTGGAAGCTGGCAGTCCAGTTATTATAAACAGATGTGATAGTCCCAATGAAGCAATTACCTTCCCAGCTTGAATTGCTGTATCAGCAGTGCACTTCCAGGCTTGCTTTCCACTATATATAACATATACCTAATTTATGTTATCTTATGAATATATTATTTTATACCTATGTATTTATTTTGATCCTAGATCTTATGTAATTTCTCACAAAAATGCTGCCAACCATTTTTTTTACCATAGGTTGTTTAATTTATTTGGCTAGAAGGCTGAAGTTAGCTCTTATGCATGCGTCTCGGTTAGGGATTTCTCGGGATACCCCCTTTTACACATGAATGTTGTAAATCCACAAAACTGTGGCCAATAAATGGTCATATTTCATGTTTTGGGCAATTTCTTGGCTATAGGTAGTTATTTTTTTATTATGTAACACTGTATGTAAGGCATTCAGCTAATATTTATACTTATGCAATTATTTACACCAAAAATGGGGAGTTAATGTCATATCCTTAGCATCAGTGTTATTGTGGTGGGGAAATTTTGCATCACCGTCCGTCTGCAGGCCTTTATAGAGGCACATGGCGTATAACCTGTCAACAAATACCACTTATTCTACACTCAATATTGGTTGATAAATTGTATGTTAAGTGATTTGGGGACATTTTTGCATCGCCATCCGTCTAGCACTAGGATACGTACTATAACATGATTTTCAGAGACTAGTTAAATTAATTCCAAATCCGTGATTATCATGAGTCAAACTTCATATCTACCAAGGGAATAATAAATATTCCTATTTCCCTAAATTTTGTGGTGTCTTATTTTCACTCTACATTGCTTTAGTACACTCAGCTGTATAAATGAGTACCTGGCTATAGACAGTGGTGGATATGTGTATGAGCAGCCTTCGCGCATTAATTGTAGCATATGGCGGGATGCTTCCCAGAGCAGTTGAGGTGGTGTTTGACTGAACAGGTCTGCCGGGGAAGTAAAGTGTAAAAGTGCTTTGAGCAGTTCTGAGGACTGGATACTGCGCTATATAAGAACTTACCTTTTTTACAATAAAGTGACTGGTGTATGCCTATTGGGTAATGCAAGAGGTTAAAAATATATATTTTATTCATTTTAACTAGGAATGTGTATTTTATGTATAATTTACGAGTTATTTGCATCACATTTGGCACCTATACACACAATCTGATTGACAAAGTTGTAAAATGAGGTTTGTGAACATACATATTCAAAATAAATAACTTATATTACACGTAATACTCATTTTTGTGTGGATATAACCGAGGGGACAATGCAAGTAGCATGTTTGTTAATAATGCAAATAATACATTTGACGTCCTATTGCGTAAGAATATTAATGGTTTAAAAAATGCATTTTTAACATAAATAACGACTTAATAAGGGTTATGACCAACTGCATTGATATAGTAAAATTTATGGTCCAATGTGGGACAGCTGGGCCAAATCATTGTACACTGTTAACCAGTAGGATTGATATAATGTCTTGCATATATGTTTAATAGTTATTTTTTAAGTTATTAATTTGTTTATATAACTTAACAATTTATTAATTTGATCCATTAAAGTTTTAACTTTTTTATTTTCAAATGGTGTTTATCTACAGGTAGAAATCATATTCATTATACAATCATATCTAATATAGATCATTATTTTTTAAGTTTTACTGGAGTTTTACACTTATCTAACTTGTAACGTTATTTATTTTTTATCTACTCATTGTTTAACATATTTACCTTTTATAGGGTTTTTATATGTATGTATCAACTGTATATGGGTTTTACCTGAAATAAATATATTAGTATTTGTATTGACATCCGTTGCTTAACATGAGGTAAAAAAACAATGAAAAAGGTGGAATATACATAGATAATATGGATTGGATTCTCAATATGCCGAAGGCGAAGGCTTCCTAGTCCACTTTCCATCTGGAGTTCACTCTCAGGTGGCAGTCTTGTTAAATTTGGTTAAATCTTGTAATTATTACCACCACCGCGTTACCATTTCGACACGGCACGGACATTTCTTTGCGCGACATATTCTCAAATATGGGTATATTTTGTATTTAGCCAAAATATACCTTTTTAACAATTCATTTGCACATGTGGTCGTGGAATAAATTAAGTGTTACACTTACATACACTGTATTTTGAATATTGGTACACTTTGCAAATGTTTCTTCATATTTTGAAAAATCGGCATGTTTTTTATTCATGTGTTCGACTCACGGGCTGGCCAGTAAAAGGCAGTATCATATTTTAGACCTGGCTTATAGTAGCAGGATTTCTTTCATTTCCATTTGTCCCGGGCCAGGCACTGACTGCTTCTGCTATTACTTTTACAGCCACTTGTTTGATATGCTTGATAGCAGGCTGACATCAAATGAGTGTTGCATCTGGTCTAGACTAAGATTGCGTTTAATCAGGACATCTTAATGCTGACAGTGGCCATGTGATAATTAGCCTAACATCTTCAGCTGTAAATTGATTACAGCGCTCCTGTCTGGCATCAGGCAGACACTGACTGTAAGTGTAAACAAACCTATCACGTGATAGTGCCAATGAAGTAAATGACAAATTCATAGCATACATTTCCATAAAAAATGAGTTTTAACAAAACTTAAAAAGGTAATGTGTTAAGCAATTTTGATTAAAAATGTATATGTAATAAACATTGTAAATGAGAATGATACGTTCACAGATAGTATTTTCAAAGCAAGCACAGTCATTTGGTGCAGGACAGCTTCTGGCTTTGGCGCCCGGGAATTAACGGACGCTAATGGATTAGAGCATTAGTGGCCTGCTGCTTCTACAGAGTGCACAGTTTTACAGTTGATTGCGATTTGTCCGTTGGCATCTTTATTATTAAGACTGTGCAAGGATTGAGGTTTGTGTAACAAATATTTTGCTTTTTATTTTAAGTGTCTGGTTGTCAAACTGCATGGTTGTTGTATGTAAACATTGCAATACTTCATAGACAGTTCATGGAATTATGCCTTCAGTCTTCATGGTGTTCTGTACCTGAGGCTTTGCTGTTCATGTTACTGTGTAGACTGTACTGTATAGGCTGTATTTGAAGTTGATCAATGAAGGCGAAGGCATGAACATGTAATTGAAGTTGACTGACCAGACGATTAAAAATCCATAAAACTTATGCTCAAATTTCTTCTGTTCAAATAATATCTCGGCTCCACTCATTGACATTGTTTAAAGGTGAAAGCATCATGTCATTCATTACATGACTTGAGACTACATGACAGTTTTATATTCATAAATATAATTATATCAATTGAGCTGGCTATATATATATATATATATATATATATATATATATATATATACAACTGTGTGAAAGTTTCCCAAAACATAGGTCTTGTTAGAAATGTATTATTATGCAAAGGTGACATTCACCTAGTTCTTGAATACTTTCAGACAGTTGCCAATTTTTTGGATTATCCTTTGACATCTGAAACACTTGGAATACATAAAGTGTCAGATCTTAATGGTCACCTACATGCAGTACCGTTATCTGAAATTCAATGTAAATGTGTTCTGCTGCCATTCAGGGATGCCTACGTTGTGACACCTGTCGCAACCACATCAGTGTGGTAATTATCACATACCAGTCCACTCTTCCAGTACCAACTTTCAGAGTTTGTATGGTTGTCTCCGGGTCATTATATTTTTGTTAGGTTGTAGTATCATACATGATACTTATCATCCATGAGTAGGACATGTTTTTACTGCCAATGAGCAATAAGTGTATCCTGTCTTTTTGATATTATGTTTACCTCATGCTTAACAGAACCTGATGACGTGCCGAGATATTATAAAAGGGATTATAATTTTCATTATACATAGAAAAACAATTTTTTTTAATATAACTATTCACAAATATGCATTTTGAATGGAAACTATTCAAGCAATCAACTGGATAATTGTTTTCTGTAGAATGTATGTGATAGTGGAGTTTGCGCTGGACGGAAGCATTGCTTTAATCCATGAAAAATGGATGACAACTGAGAAATCATGCATGTGGCCTGCATCTAAGTCAGCGATGAAAATTGACAAGGCATGGAGCCAGACTCTTCTTTCCAGGCACACGAATGTCGTGTGCTGTATACATCAAGTAAGTATAAGTATTGATTAGTATTAACATTAACTGTGACTAGTAAAATAATAAATGTGTGTGAAATTTCTTACCAGTATAGGTGTTTTATTTTTAATGTTTCCTTAATTCAGATAAACATTTAGCTATTTGTTTGTAAAAAGTATAATATGAGAAAAACGTTATGTTAGGTAGATTTGCTGCGGACAGAAACAGGACCTCTACTAATTGATTCCATCATTGACTTGTTTAATGTTTTAAAGTTGACCAGTTTAATGTTTTAAGTTTTAAACCTCTACAATTACTAAGGTCACATTTGGCGCATTCCATGTCGAATCAATAAAAAACAGTGTGAAATTTACATGGCCATCTTTGATTATGATAAAATCAACTGCATTGAACTGGACATTTTCACTATTTATTATTGACAGGTTTCTACGACAAAGCTCGAAAAAAATTACACCAGGCAGAGATGACCTCAGATCTGGCAACAGAGGCAGAAGAAGAAACACCCCAAAAAAGACAAAAAAGGTTAGTTATTATAGACTCATCTCAGTTCTGGCTTAGAAACGAATTCCTGTAGCTGTAATTTTGGAGTAATACAGAGCAATAGTTGGTTAAATTGTATTATGTGAACAAGAGATGCGGATGCCTAGAGGATTCCTGATTTGTATTGTTTCTATAAGTAGTAAACCCATTGAACCAGATCCATTGAGGAAGTTTGGTTGACTGTGCACATGTTTTCTCTTTGTCAGCTTCCAGGTATCTCCACCCATGGCCTGTCATGCTTGGTGGGTATCTGGGTAAGTAATACAAAGTGGTGCATTCTCCGCCCAAACAGTTCATGCTGTATACTTCAAGCTGTACAGTTGACTTGAAAGGACTTTTTATTATTGCAGGCCTACATCTTGCTACTTATTGTCAGACTCTGATTCTGGATCAGCATATGTGAGACAGCCACAGCCCACCCAGATGGCATCACCTCCACCACATCAGAATTCATTGCTTTCACCTCTACCACGTCGGAATTCATTGCCATCACCTCCATCATGCCGGAATTCGTTGCCTTCACCACCCCCAGTTCCATGTGGTCTGACCAGCCCTCACACACCAACTTCAGTATCAGGTACATCATTTTTAATTAGGTGTACGTATTATTTGGCATGTTATTACCAGTTTAATGCACATTTCGCTGAAAAAAACTGAAGCTTGATGTTATGCCGCTGCGTAAAATGCCCGTTCCCTATGATGACCAGTGTTTGTAATATGTCAGAATATCACACAGGATTCATTCTGATGCTTGTTTCGACCCAAAACCTATCCTTGTAAACATGCTCTGAATGTAAGGAAAGGCCTGATGCCAGTGTGTGCCATCTCTGATGTCATAATTGAGCATCCAGAAAACACGGCAAACATCTGCACATGTCAGATTTGTTGTGATGAGCTAAAAATATGAGTTGTGTTAAATATTTACACCTTGATGAGATCATAAAGGTGTGAATATTTAACACAGAACTTTGAAAGCCATTTCTAAGACGGTATGGTGGAAAGTTGCCAGAAAATCTATTCCTCTGACATTGAATGACCTATTATGTCTTATGCTTGATGAGCCGCAAGGTTAATGTCAGTGGTACTCTCGGTCAAGTGATTTCATGAAAACGAATGCTTGCACAAGTGCTAGATTTTGTGCCTATCAAAATAAGAAAGGGATTGCCCCTAACACTCTATGACCTATGACCACTTTGCAAACATATTCAGTGTAGTACTCAAGTTTTGGTTTCATTATTCATACTAATGTGCTATTCTTTGTTGACAGCCATTGATAGGAAAATGCTGACCCTGCTCGAAGAGCTAAAACAGCAGGGAAGGCAAACTCAAGCTTTGCTGAGACAAATCTTGAACAGTCAAGGTGCTGCCAGCAAAGATACTGTCCAAGCAGAACTGCCAGATGACGTGGTGTTCCCTCTAGGAAGCGTTGATGCTATGAGGGAAATGGAAGCACTCCTGTGCAGACAGGAAATCTACAGACGTGTGGTATGTACATTATTTATATGCAGGGCTTTATGCAGGACCAAATTAAATTAATTATTGCCAGTCATACATGTTTTGGTGGACTCATGAATGTTAACTGTTAAGCCAGTTTACAAACTTTAAAATGTGTCTGATGACCTGAAATGGACTACAAACACACACGTGATACTATTTACACTCACTTCTAAGGCAAAACTGACAATATCTATGGTTTTGGAACACCTTTTTGCTCCTTCATTTTTACCTCCACCCATATTTCTACCCGTCCACAACTGTTTTTACCCGTCCAAATGACGGGTGGACGGGTCTCTGCATAAAGCTATGTTTATATGCTACTATCAAATATATTCTGGGCACTTAGATGCCTAAGCCTGTTACCTAATTGTATAGAGATTTGACAGTATAGATTTTTAGAGCAGTATCAATTATTCTTATTTAATACATATTTGTATGAAATTATTTCTTTAATAACACACACACACACACACACACACACACACACACACACACATATATATATATATATATATATATATATATATATATACATATACATATACATATACAGTGTATATACTTAATGCCGTTGAAAACTTAGGACAAATATTGCTTATAATAGGTTTATTCAAAATTTAGAATAATAAATATAATGTTATATTATGACATCTGATGTGACTTTTAAAGATTATGCAAACAACCTTCTTTTTTTAAACTAAAACATTCCTTGTTGCAGTTGGCTTTTCTTGGCACAGTGGGTGGGGAAAGCACCAGGGACACAGTGCGTCGTACCATGCGGCTGGTGCTGTCAACCCATCTGGCTCAGCAGCTGAACTGGATCGGGAAGGGGAACACAAAAACAGCCTTCTCCAACACGAAGATTCAGCTGATAATTACAAGTAAGAATATTATGTCGTATTTTTATGGCATACAGAATTTGTAATTGGTTGAAAGTTTAATGGAATTCTAATCTTATCTGGTCAAAGCAATCTCCGTCAAGTTATCCTATAAATTATATATATATATATATATATATATATATATATATATATATATATATATATATATATTATAATGTACATGCGCAGACGTTTAATAAAATTTACGGTAGAATCACAGCTTGGATGACAACCATGTACCTATTAATTTCACAGTACTGTAAATGTTTTTATGGAATTGCATTGGAAATCGATTAAGCCTATTTATGGTGTACAGTATTTTGTATTATACCAAGTACCCCCTTGGGGTATGTACAATAAGTGAATCTAGAATTTCACTCAAATCGAATATCTGAATTTTTTTATACGACTCGAATATTGAATTGAATACAAATATTGAGTGGCTTCTAATTCAACTAGAATATTGAACGCTCTAGAGATGTCTTGCCTGCACGGCAGCATTATCCCATGGCCATAGGCACAAGTCCGAGATGGAGATTTTTGTTTACTTTCTGACCTAATCATGAAAACAACTTCTTACAGCCGCCAAACTTCTCACATCTTATGTACATATACACACACTATGTGACATAAAATTATACTATTATATTAAACGCTATACTTGACATGATTTGCGGCAGCTGCGTGTAAGCCAGCAAGTTTTGTGCGAGTTTTTATTCTGAATGTTATTTGTTTTAGTAATGTTAATGATTTTATTTTGTAACCAAGTGTGCGTATAATTATATATATATACGATATATGAGGAGTAGTTTGGTGGTTGTAAACCATAGTGCATCTCAACCAACTATTGAAATGTGATTGATAGCATTATAAATGTATTAAGAGTTCACATTGACTAATTACCAGATATATTGCCATATGCTACTTACCGGGTAGTTGTGGTTAATCATCAAAGGATATGATTAATTGTATTTAATATGTGGAGAACAGATAATAGTTGATATTTCAACCAAGGCCATTGCAGCTATGCAGATTGAATATTCTGATGCATAGTAGAGTAGATATATGTCACGCAAAAATCAGATTATACTAGTTATGACTTTATGTTATACAAAACTAATCCACCATTATTGTATCCATTGCAGAGGCCGTACGCTTCAATGCAGCGTCTGTAAAGGCGACAGATGCTGACATTGAAGCAGTCATGAAAGATTGGCTACGCTATGCGAAGGATCGCGATGGTGGGCGCAGAAGGCGGGCTGTGGCAAAGACTCGGCAGGAAAATCGAGATGGAGACTTTAAAAAACTTGTATGTAATAAATGTGTTACATTAAATTCATTTCTGTAATTACTATATGTTTGGACATTTGTTTGTTACACCAATTGTGTCATGTCATGATTAGTTGTAGATTAATAAACAGGCCAACTCTGGCACATGGATATCATATGGGTATCATAACCCAATGTTGGCCCAACATTGGGCCAATGGTGGCACATCCATAACCCAACGTTGGGCCAACGGTGGCCAAACATTGATCCAACGTTGGCCCACCATTGAAACAACGTTGGCCCAACGTTGGGCCAACATTGGATTATAATTTGCCAACGTTGGCCCAACGGTGGGCCAACGTTGGATTATAATTTGCCAACGTTGGCCCAACGTTGCACCAACATGTTGGGCCAACGAGGGGCCAACGAGCAAAATGACGTTGGCCCAACGTACGTTGCCAACGTTGGCCCAACGTAAAATGCCAACGTTGGCCCAACGTGGGTCTGCTATCTGGGAAACTTCCTGCCTGATAATGTAGTAATGTTTGCCTGATAATGTAATAAACTCTTATATGATAAAGTACGCATATTAATAAACTGTTTTCATAGTATAAGTATTATGATTAGTATTACTCTTTTCTTGCATTTTTATTATCTTGTTATTAATGAAATTATTATTATGTACATCATTTTACATGTACTACTAGAGGTAAATATTATTATATAAGTTTAAAGGGCGTCCAGTTGCTTCAACCAATCTAGTTATTACTGGCGTCCTGGCATTCATTATTAACATTATTATGTACTGTGTCTGTTGCATTGTGTTCTTTGTATGCCAAATAAAAGTTCAAGTTCAAGGTCAAGGAAGCAAGACACAAGAACGAGCCCATGCAGGCAGTGCTGAAATGTAATGTAACGATGTCTTTCCTTTGGTTGTCTTGTTACCTCGCCTAACTTTAACGAATTTAATTATACTGTGATTATGATAAAAACGTCCCGTGAGAACAATTCAAAATCAGGCATTTCTTCGCCATATAACATTATCGTTAAATTATGTTCTCTATTAATTTTTGTTATTAGACTTTGCACTTTTGGAAAACACCTGGCGGACAGTTCGCTCGCAGGAACTATGTTTACCCGATGCCGATAGAGTGCGGCACTGTACATGTCAGACGCCGGAGATAAGTGTTTTGCAGTTTTGTTGTTCGGCTGTTTCTGGTATCCTCATTCATTTCGACACGTTAATGTAAAAAAGATACCAATGCGCGCAACAAATGGTAGGTTTCATTGTTTGTGAATGAGGGGCAGAGAGATCAATAAGTGAACTAGGATTCGATACCCGGCATTTAAATAAAAATACGCGAGCTCTGAGTCTGAATCACGGCCTGTTCCGCAGACCACGTGATGTGAAAATCACGCTTATCCTGGCCACGAGCATTTCGGATATTACGTCACAGTACGTCTGTATAACGCATCTCCATAGCAATCTCGAATACGCGAACGGTAAGCTGCGTTCTTTTCTTCCTCATGATTTTGATAGGTTTATGTTTGCGAAACAAGTAGACATCAAGATAACTGACAGTGTCAGTGTGTACAATAAGTGTAGACCCATCACAAGACAAACTACAATTGTAATCGTTATTTTGTTGTTTACTTCAGTCTCAGCCCAGGCCGCTAGACGGCTACAACTTAAATGACGATCGACACTGGACTTCAGTCAATAACTGTGCAATGCCAATGGGCCGAGACCCTGGAAGAGCACAACGGAGGAGAAACGCATCGCAGAAACAGGAGAAACGGGAAAAGGCTGGGAAATACGACAAAGGAATCGGGGAGAAACAGGTCAGTAGGATAGTTTCTGGTTATTGCTCCTTCGACGAAGGACACAAACTTCTCGTAAAATGTATTTTAAGTACCTGGACATTGTCTTGATCCATATAGATCAAATTTTGAATTGTGCATAATATATGAAAAGTAAATAAAATCTTCAATACTAATAAGTTTGTGTAATAGTAACCATGGCAACCACACCATTGGCAATTTGATACCATGGAAAATGTAATAGTTACATTATCGATGTATTATCTAAAATATTATATTTAGTACATTTTCCATGAAGTTGTGTTTGTGAATAAGGAGTAATATCTTTGTTATTAATAGAAGTATGACTGTTAATATTTAGTTACAAAATCAAACAATTTCTACTTACCCCGGTGTATTTGATTGTACTTCTTACTATTTTAATCTGGCATTTGATATGTTATTTTATAACATATAATTATATGCTATTTTGCAAAATTATTACTAAAAAGAACACATTTTTACTTTTGATGGTTTTGTACGCACTACCAACCAATTTTGCCCATGTAAAAATATATAGTATGAGATGTTATCAAGTCACAATTTGAATATGTAGCTACTTATAAATCAGTAGGCTTACCATTAAATTTAACACTTAATTTGTCATAAATTAAACAATTTTGCTTAAATGAGGTCTACAGTTGTTTATATTATAAATTACCAACCAGTGAATGGTTTCTACATAGGACACTGGTTACACAATCATTTCTTTGGCTGGCCTAGGTTTGGATTTCTGGTGACATATGGCTTGCTCAACCAAATAATCAAAATGTGATTACATAACTACTTATCCAGAGCATATATTTCAGTGTATAATTGGTGTAGTACAACTTGCCAATCATTTCATATATTTGTGTTCATATGTTTCAATGCTTACAATGTGGGAAGTAAAAATTGCTTCAGAGGGGAAGGGGTAAGCCTACCTCCCCTTGGCCTAGGTACCTGCCTTTGGCTACACCGACATGCAACCGCATGTTACAAGTTCACTGAAAGCATTTGGAATTGCAGGACTTCTTAACCAAATTTCTGCCAATCCCCCGTATCTGATGGTGCGACTGGCCTGGGGTTGACTCAACATCAAAAATTTGGATTCCAACTAAATCTATTGATTCCAATTCCACCCACACTGGCAATTCCTTTTCAAATCCAGCAAACTATTTTGTTCTGATTCAACCCAAACTATGCCTTTTCTGATTACAATTAACTTATTTGATTCCAAGACCGCTTCCATTATGGCAATTTCGATTCCAATGTGTTTTAATCTGTTTGGGATTCTACCCACCTACCCATCCAACACCCAATAGTGATAATGATAAAGCTACTATATCAGTTTTAATTCCACTAAATATTGGTGCAAATACTCAAAGCAAGTAAGCCACTAATGTCTCTTCTCCACGGAACACAGTTTTGGAAATTTATCCATCCATAGCCATCTCCCTCTTCACTTTTTGCTGCACCTTATATTTCCCACCCTTCCTCTTTTCCTTCTGCCCTGTGGGTTCCGTATTAGTGCCTGTCTTTGGATGGTGTGTGTTGGTTTCCTGAATATGTGACCAATCCTGCAATTTATATATATATATATATATATATATATATATATATATATATATATATATATATAATAATGGAATTTTTACCTGTCCACCCATATTTACACCCATCCACAATGGTTTATACCTGTCGAAATGGTGGGTGGACAGGTCTCTGCATAAAGCTATGGTGGCACCTTCACCTGGGAATTTGAAAGACCTACTTGTAACTCAGTGTAGACATGTGTACTAATTTCATTGTTTTTCTTCAGGAGGAGAAAGAGACTGTAGACATGTGTACTAATTTCATTCTTTTTCTTCAGGAGGAGAAAGAGACTGTAGGCATTTGCACTAATGTTATTGTTTTTCTTCAGGAGGAGAAAGAGACTGTATACATGTGTTCTAATGTTATTGTTTTTCTTAGGAGGAGAATGAGACAGTAGACATTTGTACTAATTTTATTGTATTTGTTAAGGAGAAGAATGAGACTGTAGACATTTGTACTAATTTTATTGTTTTCCTTCAGGAGGAGAAATAGACTGTAGACATGTGTACTAATTTCATTCATTGTTTTTCTTCAGGAGGAGAAAGAGACTGTAGGCATTTGTACTAATTGCATTGTTTTTCTTCAGGAGGAGAAAGAGACTGTAGACATGTTTACTAATTGCATTGTTTTTCTTCAGGAGGAGAAAGAGTCTGCAG
>JAODUO010002703.1:0-20980 GCA_025642075.2 Ridgeia piscesae
TTTTGTTGGTGGTTGAGTTTAATGGTAGTTTAGGGTTTTGGTGGTGAGTGTGTGGTGGTGGTGGTGGGTGTGGTGTGTGTGTGTGTATATATATATACACCTACCTTGTTGAAGCCGTTTGTGTAACTGCTGAAGTTGTGATCCATGATGCAGTGATTTCCTGTTGCACATTGTGCAACATTTCTGCATCTACAGCACTGAGTATTGAAAATGAATACATTATAATCCTGCTTTTTAATGTGTGCTGTATAATTTATGCAACAAGACATCATGCAATGAAAACCATTTCAAATTAATATTTATTGTTTGCTCACATACATATATACATATTAATAAAAGCATATAAGCCATCTGTATATTACCACATGTTATAGAAATTACAATTTTTTGTAAACCTGTATGTTTATATAGTTTTAATTATATTGCTATATAAATAAAAATAAACATAGCACTACAAAATGCCTGATGGCAAATAAGAATGTATATATTTTGTAATTACCTCTAACTACCAACTGTTGCCCTTCTAGGGAGCTCAGAACAACTTCTTTACTTGTCCATCAGGCATGATGACCTCGTAGCTTCTCTGATATCTGAAATAGCCATAGCCAATACGGAAAGTGGAACAGTACACATAGGAATGCATTATTAAGAATTATAAAAGCTATAGAATGGACAACTACATATTTTTTTTAATATCATTTTAGAAAAAGAAAGAAATGCATAGCTTTTAAATGCATAATAAAATACAAACAAATGACTGTATACAATAAGAAGATTTGTAATATACAATAAGATGATTTGAAAATAATAAAATAAATATATGAACATGTTGTTTCTATGTATAAATAGAAAAAAATACAATTATAAATAATGTAGCATTTCGTAACAAAAATCACTATATGTAACAGATGTGTCATAAATATACATAATCATTCTTAGAAATTATCATTTTATTTTTAAATATTTATGTATAATTTATTACAAGTAAATAATAAATGTAAAACTCATGAATTTCTTACATTTATGAATGTTACCTATGGCTAGAAAAAAGCTGACCTTGTGTTATATCAAACAACAAGCTCCACAAGACAAAATCCATCAATACAACAATGGCAATCAGCTAAGTGAAATGACAAAACCAATGGGAATCACCCACACCAACACGAGGTTAACTTCTAGATAACTGACCTAAATTATTAGGGCCTTTAAAAACGGTTTTAACATATTTTTTGTGTATATATGTTTGGAATGTCATTTTACATAATTTCCCGTACAAATAAGTAAGATATCATTTGTTTATAAAATTGTGTTTTGCATCAAATACGTTTATCATCAACGACAACATCACTGCCACTGGGCATGAGTATTTACTGCATCCCAGCCACACCAGAACCCCAAATAAATGATGTAGCAAAAAAGAGGTTTGGGGACATATCCATAAATCGCAAGACATCTCTTTTGCGGTCCTGGTGTGTCTGGGGTGCGCCAACTGACTGGCCCGCTAACTGCTCACGCCCTGAGCCTGAGGCTGAGACATCGGCTCTTACGTCGAATCAACACTATTAAATTTATCTAAAACACAATTTTAAAATAATAGTTGACTTCTTTGTAATGAAAGTGATGCACAATGTGTGACATTCCGAACACATACACATCGAAAAAAGGTGGTAAACCGTTTTGATAAAGCCCTAATAAGTTAGGCCAGTTAACTGAAAGATTACCCAACACCCACAACACCGTGATTGTCTCTAGCACGTGAGCTCGCGTCTTTGTGAATTATTTTCTCTCTGCCTCTATGCATATATAATATACACGCACACGCACACGCACACGCACACGCACACGCACACGCACAGCACAGCATTTAGCATATTTATTCCAATAGTTGATCATTAATTACGTTCCGCTGGGTACCTAATTGTGTGCGTGCAATTACCCGTTACATCGACCTATTTATGTACGCTAATGTCTTCGTGCATGGTTCGGTGTGTTTATGTTCAGCTCGTATTTAGGGACAGGCTATTTTAAAGTTGTTTTTATCATTAATGGCTAACTTGGCAGATTATATAAGACCCGCCCGCATGTAACTGACCGTATATCAGGTTCTGACAGGTCAATTATCAACCATGTCAATGACCGGCGCTCTGCTGCCGTGTCGTGTCGTGTCGTGTCGTGTCGTGTCGTGTCGTGTCGTGTCGTGTCGTGTCGTGTCGTGTCGTGTCGTGTCGTGTCGTGTCGTGACGTGACGTGACGTGACGTGACGTGACGTGACGTGACGTGACGTGACGTGACGTGACGTGATCGTATATTCACCTAGGCACCGCTGTCTACTTTCAACGGCACAAGACTGTCACATACTGTCAACAAGGCGATCCATTTACACTGTTGTGTGTTGTTGTGTATAGCTGACACAAAGAAACCTCCTTCGTCGCCAGTGCTGTCATTGTCTACACCGACAACTTGCACTCTTCGCGTCAAACACTTTGAGGCATAGTGATTTCTGCCGCCACATTTGTCACAAGTGGCGCCCCATGCCGGACACTCTCGGAACCTGTGGGCTGTCCCGCAACGTTTACATTGTTTCTTTTCAGGTATCAGGGCGTTTCTTGTTGCTTGTTCCACTACAGTTTTTTCTTAGGTTCATTTTTTTCAGTTTTCGAATCATGTTCACACTTGCAATGTTTTCTGCGCCAGTTAACACTTTCATTTGCGCTTGCGCGGCTTCGTTTGCTTTGCAAATGTCTATTGCCCGCTCTGACGTTAGCTCTGAGTCTCTGAGTAACCTTTCCTTTATTTTGGAGTCTCTGATGTAAATCACGTTTTTTCGCGGCACGCAGAACTCGGTGAACTTTCTCACGACTGTTTTAAATTGTTCTGCTGTTTCCGCCGGGACGGCTGGTTGATTACCTACTGCCGCTTTGGCAGGTTCGTACGTGAATGTACGAAACACTTCTTGTGCCTCGGCTCCTGCAACTGTCAACAAGATGGCAACCTTCTTCTTGTCTTCCGATCCGTCCTCTCCGACAGCCGCCAAATACCATCGAAAACGCTCCAGGAACCTTTCCCACCGATCAGCCAGGTTACCACCGGCTATTTTCAGTTCATGTGGTGGCTTCAGTTTGTCCATCTTTTCGGTTCTTTTATTTTAAACGCCAATTCCTGGTACCATGTATCATAAAACAACACGTGTATCAACTTTTACCCTAGTCCACAGTCCTTTATTACCTCAGTCTTGTATTACCGTAAAGTGCTGTATTTAACACCATGATAATCTCATTACAAGCATTGCCAATGTGAGATCACCCAGGTCTTGTTTAGAAATATTTACACAGATTAGCACCTGTGGGTACTGGGCAGTAAAACTGGGCACTACCAGCCTGCTAATTGCCTTTGTGTGCTAGAAACAGTCTGGATCGGATAAGCAAGCCCTATGTCCAAGCCAGGTATCCAAAATTAAATAGGTTTCCTTGGGAGTTGTTCAAACATCACTCAGCCTAGCAAGACAGGGCAGCCTGGTGAATGGTGATACTGGTGTTAAAGGGAGAACCCACTTCAATTTGGCTGTCATCTAGGTCTGTCATCATTGCCATGATTGTGTAAAAAGGGCAGTCTGTGGCGATCTTTGCCACAATAGCATTATTTTGCTACCTTATTTCTGACTGTAGTACGCTCACTTGTCAATGCTTCAAAAGTTGTTTAAGGTGCTCGTGTATTAATACAAAGACCAAACCTTTGTATTAACTAGACACTGTCTGATTAACATTATTTTGTGACCTTATTTTCTGTGACACGGTTAAACACACACACACACACACACACACACACACACACACACACACACACACACACACACACACACACACACACACACACACACTCACACACACACACCACACACACACACACACACACACACACACACACACACACACACACACACACACACCCCACCACACACACACACACACACACACACACACACACACACACACACACACACACACACACACACACACACACACACACACACACACACACACACACACACACACACACACACACACACACCCCCACACACACACACCACACACACACACACACACACACACACACACACACACACACACACACACACACACACACACACACACACACACACACACACACACACACACACACACACACACACACACACACACACACACACACACACTTGCGCGGCCTGAAAAAGCTGAGCCCGCACCCGCCCTGCAACTATATCATTCGGCCCGCCCCGCATATTTTGCCATATCCTGGCCCGCAGGCCGCCCCGCGGACACCCGACCAGTAGGCCGCTCCGGTCTGGCCGCAGCCCGCCCCGCAATAAATAAAAAATCTAGCCTCCGCGGACTATTTGCTACCCCTCCACCTACAAATGCATGTAAACGCCTGATGTCAATTTTGGCAAATGTACCTTTAATCTAGCTTAATCTAATCGAACATAATCTACCTTAACCCCAAGCCTAATACTAACCCTAAACTTAAATATGTTCATACATCGGAACAGCCACAAAAGGGCATTTGTACGTGGGGGGTAGCAAATAACCATCGCTGAGAATCTTAGCGTAATGCTTGATACTGAGTGTACCCGACGAAGCAGAAAGAACCAGTGTGTACAGACATGCCCAACTGGACGTGAACGGTATACTCATCCGCTAAAATGACTAGTGTGAACACGGCCGTAGGGAACTGTTACACTGTAGCCTGCATTGCACACGAATTTTGTTTAATTGATTGGTAGCTTTAAGCTGCAACATGATAGATAAATCACAATATTCCGTAACGTAAATATAGGCAAATAAATAAGATAGGCCCCTATGCTGGTGTATGTTTGTCCGATCGGTTGCGATTGAGTAGAATGCGCGGTTATTGGACGTTTCGTTGAAAAACACTGCATTCTTGTTAATATTTGAAATATCGCCAACATATTATATCCAGTGACGCTCCACCTAGCGACGACATAGTCTACCGAGCGAAGTCTGAGTAAAGAGGAAACACTAAATAAATTATGAGCCTTGTAAAGTGGGGTTTGAGAAATTATGCTGCCATCTGTTAAATGTGATAAGGTCGAGACGATGGCGTCATTTCCGGAATGACGTAACGAATAGGTTTGTCGTTTTATTACCGCGCGTAAGACAGAAGTGCGCCGATTGGTAAGAACGAACTCCTTTTATCTCTTTATCTAAAAACCCACACGTGATAGATCACAGTTTTATGGGGCTACAAACAACTGACTTAATTATTCACTATTTTTACTTATCCTCTTCATCCGCAGTGGGACATATGGCTCCTGTCCTTTGCTGAGGCCTGAGTATCGCCCAACGAGAGCCCATATCTTGTAGTTCCGCAATTTCTGTCTTCCGTCATGTTGTCTTTGGTCGTCCTGGCTTCCTTCTTCTGGATGGCGTCCATCTTAGGGCAACTGTAGGGAGTTTCTTTGGGCATTCTCAAGACGTTTCCTAACCATCTCACTCGTCGGCGTTTCGTTTCCAGGACAGCACTGATGCAGCCCGTCTTCTTATATGGAGTTCCACGTTAGATATTTTGTTGGGCCAGAATATCCGTTGTGGAAGGCGTGAATCTTTGCCATGTCCCCTTTAACCACTCGCCAGCACTCTGAGCCATACAGTAAGATAAACTTCACATTACTGTTGTAACATTTTATTTTTGTTTTCACTTCCAAATGTTCTGTAGTTTGACAAAAGTACAGCGGGCTTTACCCAGTCTTGCTATGATGTCTCTTTAGGCTAGCTCCATTGTCTTTACTGATTAGCCTACCCAGGTAATTAAGTAAAGCCCTCTACAAATTGAAGTGGTTCGATCACCATTAATTAAGGGTAACAGATTCGCTTGTTGTGGTATTGATACTCTTAACTTGTGTCTTGGGTGTACTGGTGGAAGCCCAGTTTGCTTTGTATAGCTGTCTAATGTATCGGTTTTGTCCTGCTGATGGTCAAAGCTTTACTAATAGAAATGCAAGGTCATCGGCAAAGTCGAGGTCTTCTAACTGGGAGATGATCGAGAGTCCATTGGATGTCCCTGGGTTTATCTGATGTAGTTTTCCGCCTTGATTAGTAAGGCGCAATGAGTATATAAAGCGTTACTTAAAGCTGCTCCCTCTACTCGTTTGCTAATCGCCAAACCGGTTCTTTTATGACCAGATGTGTAATGTGTTAATACTTTAACTAGTATGCACAGTCAGTTAATTTTTTTAATGTGTACATTTTTTATCGTAAAAAATAATCGCCGTTACACAATCAGCAGCTGCCTACGTCCTTTGCCTTTTGGGTCTCGTGCTTTATGCGAGATCGACCTACTGCGGCACAATAACAAATCGCACGTGTTTTTGCGCGTCATGACTAAGATTCTAAAGACAAAGACAAGGTGATGTTTCTATGAAGGTACGCATTAAGTGCATTAACGCAGTTAGCAACAAGAGCGAGTAGTCGGGGGCTAATCCACTCTTGTGAACGTCTACTCGACGCGGATTCTCTAACTTGTAAAATTATCAGTGTCGCTGACAAGGCAAGCCAGTTTCAAGTTTGAGTTGACAGTCACCATCATTATCGCTCGGCATCACTCAGCCAGACACAACCTGTATTGCTATGTACCGGTATTGTATTTGATTACGCAGGATCTTGTTAATAAACTTAGTAATTGCGAAAGTACATATCCATAGAGAATAGATGACGGGAGGGACGAAATGATAAATAAAATTGACATGGGGGACTGATAGTAGGTTCTTGTTGGTCGGGCAAGAAGCGTTGTATTTTTAGGGGGAGCATCCGTTATCTCGTTAACAGAACGTCAAACGGAGAATTACATTAATCTCACAATTATTAAAACAGTGTTTTGCGACTCACATTTCAGTACTATTACTGAATATTGTTATTTCCATTACATTTTATGCAAAATAATTTAGATTTTTATGACAGCGATGATTGATTAAAATGTTAATACAATAGGTGTACACTATTATATCATGCAAGTATTACATATAACATTCTTGCATTTGTTTCCATTGTAGTCAGTGATGCCTGGCTGTAGTCTATGTACCTGGTACCTTTCAACTTACACGTGCCAGCTGTTTTCACATATTTATTTTTTAAAATCATCACAGCTGTATATGAATGCATAATATATTCGAATTATAATATTGCTACAGGCCACACTGCAATGCAAAAGAGAGACAAGGCACAGGAGAGGCTAAGATTAAGGCAGTCACATGGGTATGGCAGATGTAGGGAGGATATGTAGTCTGCGGGAGGCTCACATCTGATCAATCCAGCTAATTTAAACATTTTAACAATCAACAACGTATAAATTATCAAAATATTTTAATATGTCCATTTAAATACACATTTGTTTTCATTCACATATTATCTTGAACATGGAAAACTAGAATGACCTTTGCACTTGTATAATGCATATTATACCCAGTGCGTCAACACAGACATTAATGCACATACACCGAGCATGGCTACATAGATCAATTTTAAAAATTACCTTCAAAATGGTGCATTCTGAAGGATGTTTTAACTTATTCCCTGCGACATAGAGAGGAAACAAATGCACAGCTACAAGTGTAAACATGTTTATACACTGTAGCAAGAGGTGGCCATCCTGGCATAATTTGAGCAAATTGGCTTAGAAAAACACTGAGGTGGTCCACCTCACTCATTATATAGCAGGGGAAATACTGCAGCAATGACTCAAGAAATCTATAACACAGTGTTGAAGAAGGTAGACATACATATTATGAATGCTTGAATATTTCCTGAGGGGAATGTGCTGTTGACATCACAATAACCTTATTTTGTCATTTCCAACATTTGCTTTGACCAGACAACCTCACATATTCATGTTTGACATAACATATCAAAAATGAATATGTGTACATCATGTAGTAGTTATTACATGACATCATCATTTACTCCCAACTCCACTACCATGATGCATGTTTTTTGTTTACTGAAATTTAATACATGTTTTTCTTTACAGGTCAACAAGAAACTGAACAATGCTTACTACCACTAGTTCAACAAGTTAATATGCTATACAGAACAGTTGTATTTGTGGACAATACTATACAGCCATGAGCCGTGCAAGATGTTGCATATTAAATGTCAAGTATTCGAATGCCGACCAAGTGAAGTGATCCCAGTTGTACATCGTGACAGACTCTGCAGTACTGGTGGTGTGTACATTGGCTTCCATGCCGGTCAGATACCGTGACTGACTAGAGACCAATGCAGAATGCAGAGTGCTTGACATGCGAATATGGTGACGCCTGACTAGCTTTGCAGTTGGTGTTGGAACGGAGGATGCCATGGTCTGTCAAACATGGCATAAGTCTTTGGTCAACCTCTCTCGACACTGTAAGACAGGTTCGACATTCTTTGGTGAACTACATCAGCTTGGATATCGATGGCATTGTGTGAGTTCACTCTCTTTGATGATACTGCATACCAGCTTCCTGGCATTTTGCTGTACATTCGCATCTGCCTATATAAGAAACAAAGTGACAATTAACATAGCTCTGACATGTATGATATTTTATATGTGACGACACACTTAGCCAAAGTCAATACCATGGTAATATAATTGTTTTATTCGTGTTATAAAATTTACATGCCCACATGTTATATATACATTACTCAGACCTGTTATATTGAACATTTCTACTAATGTGGGAAACATTCCGCCAAACTGAAATTAATATGTGAAAATACTAATTGTACACAAGAAAAGTATTCACCACTATCTCTAGCCAGTACTCCTCATAGAATTGAGTGTAAACATGTAACTCTCAGCAAGGACCCTGACTAGTTTAGCCACTTTTTAGGTGTAACGATGCAACCCATTAAATAATTGTTTTTATATCTACAGATTTTTTAATAAATAAAGTGTAATTTAGTTACTTTATTTCATATATATATTATTTATAAAGCACAACATCCAACACGGTTAAAGTGCTGTACATATTTGTTATGTACATAATGTATGTTATCAGCATGTTTCTGTAACAATTGTGTGTGCGTTATGGGTGAACTCTTTGCAAAAGTAAATTTCCAGAAATATGTTTTCGTAACGACAATTCTTTCAGAATATTGAACAATTTTCCCATGACATGTATCACTAAGCACATGTTTGCTAAAGCTAATGTCTTCTCTGTGAAAAGCATAATTTGAAAGCCTAATGAATGGGATTAATGTTTTTGAACTAATTAGTATTTGATATACCATGTGCTGGATGCTCGATGACACAAATATTTATAAAAGTAACTGTTTGTTTTACATTTACCTAACACGTTTTCAACTTTTTCCTAATTTTGTTATTGCTGCTTTGCTTGTTATCTGATGAAATAAATACATATATCAAGTGCAGTGACTGTACCTGTGGTTATACTTATATTGTGCTTGCCATTATTTTGTAGTCAATTTCATGAAATTGTTTTGATAAAATGTTTTTTTACTTTATGATGTCTTTACTTATATACAATTTAACAAGTACACCCACCCATTAATAAAGACAAATAAAATATCACATAGAGGGGCAGATTCAGAAATCGTCTTGAGGGCACAAACACATCTACTGGCAGGTGAACCAAATTGTGTAGTCTACATATTTGTTTATACCGCATAGCTTCGGCTTCCACTGTCTCATCTGGAGTGGTGATATCGGAAAATGCGACAACTTATTATTATCACTTAAACTGGGTCATATTTCAAACAATATTGAAGCACATTAGCATTGACCTATTATAACAAGTTTGTAGGCATACCAAATTCTTACAGCGTAGGAGGCACATCCACAGGGCCCCAGGCCCATTGGATTCACAAATGACATACATCTGTACAATGTTTTAAATAAAAGGTTTGTTGAGAGAGTAAATTAATGTCTATTACAACACTCATTTACCTGAGATGAAGAGCTTTTCCGCATGTCCTATGGTGATGACACCTCAAGTTCTGAAAATGTGACACATTTTAATGTACTTTGAAAACTTGCAATGTTATGAACGATCACCTCCCAGGCTTCCAAATGCAAGCAATATCTTGTTGTTTTATTACATTAATGTTACTGATAAATTTTAATAATATTTATATAGCTATTTTTTATGTATTAAATTATAATTATTGCTTAATGTATAAAATTATTATTATAAATGTAAACATTGTCATTATGAATAAGTATAACGAAGGCCTAAGTATAACTGTTACGGATCACTTATAATGCAGTTACATTATAATAATAATAACTTTATTTTGACACCATCAAATCCGGGACGGCTGTCCCGTTCACGGGTTTGTACATACATGTAAATTTGCGTATACTGATTAAAATAATGGTGACAGTAATAATGATTATGCCTAGCTACTATTAGGCTAATTAAGCCTAGTTAATCTTAGCCTTAGGATACTAACCTGCTATATACCATATCATGTGACATAAACATTACATAGTTAGGGTATTATAATAAATCACTGACATGTCGTAGTCATCTAAGTATAGGCCATAGTTTATGCCTGGCGTAGTCATAGCATAGCCATACCTTGGTATTTTGTCGTACCTTGGCATTGGCTGAATAAGCGCCAAGGTTTAGGTAAACAATAACATAAATTTAACAAAAACAACAGAAATATCAATGACGTATACTCATACGCCTAAATATATATACGTGATTATAGCTGAGCAATTCGTAATTACTAACCTATCTGGAAGAACGTCTGGGCGAACGCTGCATGTGGACTGTAGTCAGTGACAGTGTAGAGTGTAGCCATAGACCGGTCATTGTATCCGACATTGTGACTGACGTACTGACCACACACCAGCCTACAGCCGCAACGCCAACAGCTCGCCGGCCCACGGCCACGGTGCCCGTAGCTTGCAATTGGCACTGTCACTGTTCTGAAGTATGCTGTTCACTGCTTAATTCCATAATCTTTCCCAATTATGCGTTGGTTGATGCTGTCTTTGTCTACTTACTTTGCCGTGATGGTGGCATATAAAAATCATGTTTGTTCCTAGACTCGCTGTTCCTAAACGTAAACAACTCGACAGGGTGAAGGTCAATCTCGTCTCCAAGCCTCGTTCGCGTGAAGACTAAAGCGTATTTCGCTCAAAGCTCCATTTCCATAGTTAGGTTTCGTACAAAATCGAAATAGTTCATATTTAGTTGATTAATTTCAGAAAAAAAAAGTAACATGTATGCATAAACCAACTAGGCAATCATTAGGGAGTATTTGATACCTCCGCTTTTTGTGAAATTATTAATAATCGCTAGGAGCAAACGATTTTTACGGGAATGAGTGGAGGGAGCAGCTTTAAGACATTGCTTGACAAACATGCACCCATTAAATCTAAATCTGTGCCACAAAAGCCGCCCGCTCCTTGGATGACCCCGGAAATAATCCATTCTAAACGGCGCCGTCGCTATCTGGAACGTGTTTGGCGTAAATCTCGTTCATCCTTAGACAGGTCACGCTACACACGGCAATGTCATCTACGTAAAGAATAAATGTCAAAAGCATAGTCGTATTATTACGAAAATATGGTCTCAAATAACTCTGCTACACCAAAACAGCTATGGAAATGCATTAATCAGATCTTACACAGGCGGCCTGCTCCTTCTCTACCAACCCATGCATCATCAATCAAGTCACTGTGTCATTTTAAAGACACAATCAGCCTCATACATTCAGCCTTCACAGGTCACACCCCAAGCATTGTAAATGCTGACTCTCCACAAGTACATTCTCAACTCACATCGTTTGAACCAGCCACAACTACTGAAGTGAGAAAAATAATCATGTCGTCCCCAAGTGAAGCCTGTGATCTTGACCCACTTCCGACCATACTACTGAAAGCATGTCTTGACGTTTTAATTAAACCAATAACAGACACAATAAATGCATCACTCTGCTCCTGCTTATTTCCTGAAGATTTTAAATGTGAGCACGTAAACCCAATTCTTAAGAAGACAACTCTGCCAAAAGAAGAACTAAACAGCTATAGGCCTAGCTATTTCCAACCTTAGCTTCATTTCAAAAATGCTTCAAAAGGTTGGAGCAAATCGTTTCAGTTCTCACATCTACATAAATGGTTTAACCAATGCGTCACAGTCTGCGTATAAACAATTTCACTCAACAGCAACTACTCTTTTAAAAGTACACAATGACATAAACCTTAACATTGATAATGGCAAAGTTACTGCCCTGACCCTGCTTAACCTATCCGCCGCTTTCGACACCATTGACCACGACATTCTCATTACACGCTTATCAACGTGGTATGGGATAGCTGGCACAGCCCCGAGCTGCTCTCCTTCATACCTTACTGGTAGACGGCAAGCCATTAAAATAGGTAACTGCTTCTCAGACATGCTGCCCACCGCTTGTGGTGTCCCCAGGGTTCTGTTTTGGGGCCTTTGCTTTTCACTCTGTATACAACACCACTAAGATCTATTATCCAGAGTCACAATCTGGATCATCATCTTTATGCAGATGACACACAAATCTATATTTCTTTGACCACACAAGGTCTTCCTTTGGATGAAAAACATTAAATTAAAGCTAAATGCAGATAAGACCAAATTTCTCATTATTGTACGTACCTGAACGCAGCGTGCAAAATTACTCGATGGCTTTTTCCCGATACATATCCTGAGTCAGAGTATCACACCAGCCGCCTCAGTTTTAAATCTCGGAGTAACGTTTGATGAAAACTTCAATTTCAAACAATATATATCGAAAACATGCCGTAGCTGTTTTTACCAATGCCGTGATCTTCGCCGTATACGCCGGTTTATATCACTTTCCGTTGCTAAAACCATCGCAACAGCTCTAGTAAGCAGCAGACTTGACTACTACAATTCCCTCCTTTATAATACCGCAAACAAGGATATAGCAAAACTTTAGCGTGTCCAAAATTGTTTTGCAAGGGTAGTCACGCGTTCTCCTCGTTTTTTCTCGCTCAGCGCCACCTCTAAAATCATTGCATTGGCTCCAGGTACACTATCGCATCATTTTCAAGATGTGTATAATAGCCTATCAAGCACTCTCATCTACACAACCAGCATATATAAATTCAATGCTAACTCCAGCAAGAAATTCCAGACAGCTACGCTCAACCAGTACTAGTAACCCTCTGTACATTCCTTGGGTGAAAACGAAAGCCGGGTCCCCGAGCTTTCTCGGTGGCCGCACCAACGGGGTGGAATTCGCTTCATGCCAGTGTTAAATCAGAAGATAATATAGTTTCATTCCGCCGACGTCTAAAAACATGTTAAATGCTGCCTATCCTCCTTCGCCTAGCCCTAGCCTAGGCTTAGCCTCCCTAGCTTCTTCATCCATCAATTGACGACTCACGCATTGTATTAAGTTTACGAGTTTGCTTAATCCCTTGGTTTTGTCGCGCCACTGAACTTGATCTTCGAAGATATTGGCGCAAAAGAAGTCATTATTATTATTATACTACCCAGGATGGTGTATAATGTTCTTTATTCAGCGCGTAAACAAAAACAACTCGGAGGTGTGTCCTAGAAATCATGACGCAGTTTTATTCTTGTCTAATACAAGTCTACGACGCTGTATGTTGCTTCCTAACTATAAATCGCTAGACTTGCAATGCAATTAAATACTATATCCCTCGTTTCTTTAGATTGAACCTCCTTTATCTCTGTGTTCCAGTCGCAGTCATGGATTTCCAACTGCCTGACGAGCCCGCCGAAGAAGAACAGCCTGGGTGTGTTGCCCCTCCTGTAGGACAGCGTGTGCACGGAGAAGAAGAAATACGCTTCGCCTTCAACATCTGGGACACCGACAGCAGCGGAAAGATCAAATGCTCGGAGATCGTCAACGTCTTCAAGGCTATGAACTATGAGGGTAATATTGCCAAACAAATCGCCGAGGCTCTCATTAAGGCACACGACCTTGACAAGGACGGCAAGCTCACATACGACGAATTCAAGGCTGCGCTTAAAAACCAAGGCTGCGCTTGAAAAGCAGAAATCAGAGACATGACAACAACGCATGCGCGAGGTAAGATGGATGGCTGAGCGAACCGCTTACTAATAACCTTTTTTCCTGCCTTAAACCCACGACCCGATTGCCTCAACATATCATCACCTTGCCTCCAAAATGTTAGAAATTCAAACAAAACCCTGATGAATGTAAACAAATATCCCAAACCACCATTTCCAGATTTGTTTGTACCCTCCGAAACTCCCGCCAACATTACGACATAGACCAACTATTTATATTTAAAAAAACCTGTCTCAATCACGACATACAGAACCCACTTACAACATAAACAACCAACAAGAAGAATGACATCGTTCCAAGCCCCGCTTGTATTCCAAACCCCGCTTGTATTCCCGCTTGTATTCCAACACTGACGAAATTACCAAAGACGTTACATTCTTAAAGCATTCTCTTCTTTCGATCACCCACAGACAGCTTCGTTATGCAACACGACCAGGCAAATTCACCGGACTCTATATAGGCATGCTCTTGCTGGCGCTGGCAAATGACACCCCAACAAACCCAGACCCAATCAAATTCCCTTGTGGTACATGCAATAAACCTGTAGCATCCAACCAAAAAGCCACATGCTGCGACTCGTGTAACACATGGTTTCACCCAAAATGCACCAAAATCTCCAACAAAATATATTCTTGTATGAATAAAACCAATATGGAAAATGTCTCCTGGTACTGCCCTGGGTGTGGCCTGCCAAACCTATCTAGCATTTTCTTTGACCCACCCTACGACACTGACTGTGACAGCAACATATTCTCCTCCTCTGACAATGACTCAAACTCCCTCCGCTTTAGTTCAATCTCCAGCTACGGAAGCCCTATAGCACACTCCTCCCCTTGCACAACCCAACCTGAGCCCCCCTTGAGAGAAAAGATCAAAGTTCGGAACAAAAATAACAACTTAAGAGCCATTGTTATAAACTTTCAGAGCCTAAAAAATAAAAAGCCTGATCTTCAACTCAGAATAGACAATACCAACCCTGATATTATTTTTGGATGTGAAACATGGCTAGACAAGAAAATTTAAACCGTAGAAATCGTACCCGATAATTACACAGTCTACAGAAAAGATCGATCCTAAAAAAGGTGGAGGAGTACTCCTAGCTATCAAAAACTCCATCAATTCTTCCATGCAAACCGACCTAGACACTGACGCAGAACTTATTTGGGCAAAAATTAATAAACAAAACAACCCAGATCTTTACATCTGCAGTTTCTACCGACCACCAACCGACGAGACAGGACTGACACGTCTAAGACACTCAATAAGCAGAATCAGCCAAAATGAAAAAAATATATATAAGGATAGCTGGTGACTTTAACTATCCCAAGATTAATTGGACCTCCTTAACCTGCCCAGAAAATGACAAAACATCTACTAATTTACTAGACCTGACTAAAGACTTCCACCGTCACCAAGCTGTATGGGAACCTACTAGAGGCAAAAACATCCTAAAACTTTTCCTCACTCCTCAACCCCTCCCTCACAGAAAGCACGCATAGCATACCAGGCATCAGTGACCATGACAGTATCCCCTTATTAAACATCAACATAAACCTGCCCAGAAATATTCCCCCTCCGTACAAAGTTTTCAAATACCACAAGGCAGAATGGAAAAACATTGATCAAGAACTCCAGGACCTGGGAAACAAAATTCAAAACCAAGCCCCACTCACTGACCCCCCAGAACCACTTTGGGACCTCTTCAAACACAGCCTCCAGTAAATTATGAACCAATTCATCCCCTTCAAATATTCTTCCAAACGGTACTCACTCCCCTGGATTACTAAAGACATAAAAAAGATTTTAAAAAAACAACGACTATACAACAAAGCTAAGAAATTCCAAAGAGAAACTGATTGGACATCATTTAGGAAACACCGTAAAGCTACCCAAAAGAAGATCCAGTCAGAATACTGGAAATATCTCGCACACATAATCGACCCAGAACCAGACAAAGAAAAACAATCCTTCTGGCACTACATAAAATCACTCAGTAAAGACTCAACAGGAATCTCCCCACTAAAAGATAAAGGCATCCTTCATACAGACAGCAAATCCAAAGCAGATATCCTCTCAAACCAATTCCGGTCTGTGTTCACCAATGAAAACCTAACCAACCTCCCCCAGCTCCCCAACCAAAGCCGATCCCCACAAATGCCCCCAATCCATATTACAGTGAGAGGCATTGAGAAATTACGTAAGGAACCAAATAAAGCCCAAGGCCCAGACAATATTCCTGCCAGAATCCTGAAAGAAATGGCCTGGAAAAAATCACCAAATTGACCTTCTACCGCTAGATTTCTCTAAGGCTTTCGACACTGTCCCCCACAATCGACTCCTCCACAAATTAGACCATTACGGAATTAGAGCCAGCACCCACCTCTGGATTACAACTTGTCTTACCAATAAAACTCAAGAAGTGCTGGTAGAAGGGTGCAAGTCGGGTCAGGTACACATGAGCTCTGGAGTCCCACAGGGAACTGTTCTTGGCCCCCTCCTCTTCCTTCTCTATATAAATGACATGCTCACCCCTCCTCTGACATGCTCACATCTCCAGGAACCTCCCTCAAACTTTTCGCCGACGACGCAATGCTCTACCGAAAAATCAATAATCACACCGACCACGACAACCTACAGCATAACCTTGACAGACTAATCGACTGGGAACAATCTCGGCAAATGACTTTCAACCTCTCCAAATGTGAAATAATGCACATCACCAGATCGAAATCACCTATAGATAACCCATACACAATACATGACGAAACACTCAGAGCAGTACCAGTAGCAACACACCTTGGCATAAACATATCAAACAACCTCTCCTGGAACCCACACATCACTAAGATAGTCAATAAGGCAAACAGCAAACTTGGATTCATTAAAAGAAACTTAAACTCTATTCCCCAGTCCATCAAGACCTATGCCTATTGGAGTCTGGTCCGCCCACACCTCGAGTACTGCTGCCCGGTGTGGGACCCATATACCACCCGAAACATCAACCATCTAGAGGGGGTCCAGCACCGGGCAACAAGATTCGTGGTTCATAATTACAGCTGGGAAACATCTGGATCCACCTTGGCCTCTGCCCTCTCCTGGCCAACCCTAGAACAGAGGAGGGCTGAGGCCAGACTTACCACCATGTATAAAATAACAAACAGTCTCTTAGACATCAATCCCAACCAATACATCATGCCCGGACACAGCCAAACAAGATCCAACCATCCACACAAATACAGACAAATATCAACTTTCCACAACTACTACAAATACAGCTTTCCCCCCAGTGAAACAGACTTCCTGTGTTTGCCCACAACAGTCACGACACCTTCAAGGGTGCATTGCAGGACATTAACCTGACAACTGCATCCCCCAGGCACCTCCAATAAGCAATACACACTACCACCCCCGTCCCCCTCCACACCCCATCCCTACAACACCCCCACCCTCCCCATCATTGACTTGTACTTTTCCCCATCCACCCCCACCCCCAAAATCCCCAAGCACAAATACTCTTATTCCACTTCCAGATACTTTAAAGCCAGCCATCCTGAAACCGACCATCCATACTAGTGCGTGATGCCCCAGTAGGGGTTTTGCACTATAACCAATCAGAAAGATGCATAGACGGTGTACAGTCACGTGACCAAACGTATAGCGCGGACCGATAACAAGACGAGAGACCGCAACGTCATTTCCATCGCGACCTACGATATGAGAGATTCGACGGCGCAACAGAAACACCAGTATTGTAACTGACGATCACTATTAAACGCCAGTGACACAACCATCACATTCGAGCAAACCGTTATTCGTGGAATATCAGCCATCGATTTTGCCATCTAATTGAACATTGAAATCACTACAGTACATCCATTCGAAACATGTTATATGATACGTTCCCTCACTCACTTATACAGATTTCATCACTTCAATAAAATGTGGTGAAGACTCTGAAAAAAGGCTTGGGAAGCCACTTGGGTGTCCCCGCATTGGTTGCAAGTAGTAAGTAAGGAAGGAAGGAAGGAAGGAAGTAAAAACTTTATTTCCTAACGGTAACCATGTCACGTGGTAAGATGTGATTTTCAATGGGCCATCATCACCGAACACTCTTACGTACGTACATACATACATTATATACATTATACAATAAAGTTTTAGATACAATATATAGTTTATGATAACACTAATAAAATCATAATAGTAATAACACATTAACAAATAAGAAATGAGTAATTAAACCGTAATTACAAAAAAATTATATATATATATATATATATATATATATATATATATACATACATAATATTTTTAATAATTATAATAAATTACATTAATAAGACATTATAAAATATATAATAATAATAAAATAAATTTATATAAAAAGACGATAACCAATTTGACGAAGACAGAACTTCTGATCTAAAGGTTACGGAATTGACGCTGAAACTGTTAGCTGAATTGCGCTACAGTGGCAGCCATGCCATAACTGGTGTCTCGTTAATTCAAGTGTAGATAATATAAGGGATACATTATGATTATATGACACATACGATATTCAGCATCAGGATGGGTCTAAAGTCTTCAAGATTGGTTGCAGTCATTTTGATGGATGTGTGCCTACTTTTCGACTACTCATCATCAATACAAGTATCGCCAAGCCGGCCGCACGTTTCTACTCACCAGGTAGGTTCCGCAACATGATATTTTTCGACCAATGAGTAACGAGTATGTGTCCACGTGGACAGCCTCTGTTGACATGGTACACGTGACAATGATTCCACGTGGTTTTGCTTGTGTTTAAATTGTACACGTGGTGAATTGTTTCGAATTCCGTGTTTACAGTGTGTAATGTATGGACATGTTCTGCGCATTTTATCTCAACGAAATGAAAAAATATATTATAATCTGAAATAAAAATATGATAGAAATAGTTGTGTACACCCACTTTGAAGAGAAAGTACATGTGTGTCATTTGGTAAATTTAATTATACATGTCTGTCGTGAGTTTCTTTGCATTTCAAATGAATGATGTGTGTTAATAAATTATAAAACAATGTCAAAGTAATGCATTAATTAGTAATACGAAAATAAAGATGGTACAAATGTAATATAATTGATTTTATTCAACTACAACAAAATATACAAGTAACAAATAAAAATGAAATGAAATACATAAACACTATATCATAATGAAAACAATAATGTTTAACCCAGATAGCATGCAAACATTAATCTAAAATATGCTATCTGGGATATATATATATATATATATATATATATATATATATATATATATATATATATATATACGCTGTTGTACACAAGGAGGACAGTCTTGAATACAACATAATTAAACACACAATCACACTTAATTTTTTGCTAATGAGTGAATCGTAGTTTGTACATGCAGAAATAGACTTATATTGGTAGATTAGCATGCATACTGTCAAGTCATAACACCAACATGTTATGAATCGTTTATTGCGTACGGAACATACATTGATATAACATCATATTAACAACATCATTGCTAAAAAAAAGTACATCATCAGTTACATCTTACAAAAAACCCAATATATATCTAAGGAAATGGTGTATGCAACATTGTAACAAAGGTTAGCACATGCTGTGGAAGGCAGGAAATGACCATTCTCCATGGAAAGTTTGTTGTTGTGGACAAATGCACCACACAAAACCTCTGAAAGAAAGCAAAATAATGGTTTATTTACCATGACAATTGTTTGTAAAAAGAAATGTGCAGATTCTATTATGTATGTTACAGAAACAACCATTTAAGACACCATTCTGCTGAGGATAATCACAAAATAGCTGCTTATGAGAAGAAAGAATAATCATCAGTATCTAATAAATTATCTTAGAGTTAACCGAGTTCTGAGTAAAACTACCACATTGAACTATATAAACAATAATTACTTACTTCATGCTTTGTCATGCTTGCTTTTAATGTTACTTTGATCTGGTGTTACTTAATAAATAAATATGTTTACAAAATTTCTGAGAGGGAGAGAGGGAGAGAGAAGGGGGAAGAGAGACAGAAAAAGGAAAGAGGGAGGAAGAGAGGGAGTGAGGGGGGAAACAGGGAGGGAGGAAAGAGGGAAAGAAAGAGGAGAGAGAGAGGAAGAGAGGGAGAGAAAGAGGAAAAAGAGAGGGAGGGGATGAGGGAGGGAGGGTGGTAAGGAGAGAGACGAAGAGAGAGGAAAGAGAGGGAGGGAAGGAGAGAGAGGGATGGAAGGGGGTGTGGAGGGTGGAAGGGAGGTAGAGAAAGAAAAGGGGAGAGACAGACAGAGGGGAGGGATGGAGCAAAGGGGAGAGAGGAAGAGAGAGAAAGAGGAAAGAGAGGGAGGGAGTGAGAGGGACACAGGGAGGTAGGGAGATGAAGAGAAGGAGAGAGAGATAGAGGACAGAGAGGAAAACAGAGAGGCAGGGAATGAGAGAGGATGAGGAGGAGGGAATGAGAGTGAGTGAGATTGAGAGAGGGAGAGAGGCAGGCAGGCAGGCAGGCAGGCGGGCGGGCGGGCGGCGGGCGGGCGGGCGGGCGGGGGGGGCGGGCGGGGGGGCGGGCGGGCGGCGGGCGGGCGGGCGGGCGGGCGGGCGGGCGGGCGGGAGGCAGGCAGGCAAAAGCAACGTGGCATGACTAGTTATGCGGGAGGTAAAAAGCATAAATTATTAAAGAAGCAACATTATAACATATAGGCATAACATTTAATTCGTTGTTTAGACTAAATGGAAGTAAAATCACAAAGTGGGATACTAAGATAAATTGTTGTCTTTATTGTTATGTTATGTCCTTACATTACATTTGAAGTGACACCCACATGTTCGGAGTGACACCCACCCTTTACCAACTGGGAGCTGTGTACCTGGCTAGGTGT
>JAODUO010002704.1:2500-21215 GCA_025642075.2 Ridgeia piscesae
GCATTCCCGTGTGCTACATTATTCTGCCCTACGACTTCATCATGTAAGGTTTCATTCATGTGCAACGATTCAAAAATAAATTGCACAGTATAAACACCTTATTAGTTGGGAATTCCGCAGTCGGTTGTCATACGGGATAACTGTTGGCAGTGCATCCAGTGTTTTCCTTTGGCTGTCGAGTTCGTCATTATTTATAGAGACTAACCCTCGTTTGTCGATTGAAAATTGACGCGTTACGTACATTTTCTCGTTTTCTTTCTTACCAAATATTTACAAGTTGAAAACTTGTTAAAAAACTATTTCGAACGTTGCCGAAATATCATATAAACAACCTCCTCACGTCCGACAGCGGGGAAGTGTTGTCAGTCAGGCGAAATTAAATTGTTTAACGTTACCGCGAAATATCGGCAACAGTAAAAACACCTATCTCCAACCTACTTCGCTCGAGAGCGAATATGACGACAATGTCGTTGCCTAATATGTTTGTTCCTTAACGAACCCTTCTCGAAGTAAATTGCAAGTAGTAAACATTATTTGACAGAGTAACTTGATGTTTGACCTCTTCTGTTGAGCTTCGTTCTTTTCTCATTTTCAAACTAAGTACAATATATATTTGCTATGTGTATGCATGTTTAATACATGGCATAGATGATCTCCTTTGGGCTGTATTCGATACAAACATTCTGAAAACGGGGCGAAAGTATCTGAAACATAATAAAAGTGCGGAAATCATCGCATTTGTCTGTGGCTTAATTATTTTATTAAACAAAATTGGATTCGTCTGAAAACGAAATATAAGTGTTTCTTCCTCTTGGTGGTTAGTGTTTGTATTTCAACAGGATATCCCACAGCAACTCATCCTGGTGCTTGTTCAGACACAAAAGCTACATTTTTTGACATGTTCTGAAATATAGAAAGCTATATTCGTGATGAATGCTATGACAGTGAGAAAGTCATGATACCACGTGATCACCTAGCTCGTTAATCTCACCTTTCCGCAGAAATCGCTGCAGAGACTGGTGTAATATCAAACGTATATTAAACATGCATTTGTCTGCATGTTTTAATTGTTGTCAGATGTTGTTTACAATTGAAAACATTGTGTACACAAGGAAAACGGATTTGAGCTAATACCTTGTTTTTATTTCCTTTAAGGGTGAAGACAGAGCAGTCATGTCTGCAACTGTTTGGTCTCTGTTGGCGATGTACGTCACGGCGTGTGTCATACACCTAGCACCATAACAATAATAATGATATAATAATAACTATTATAATATAAAAACAATGGCTGCCTTAACATGTAATATGTGCATTTCGTCACGTATTTGTTTGACATTCTTGTTACAGACAACCACCAGTTTATGACAACCACCTAAGCGAAAGTTGCTAATGTGTTGCAGGTATATGGTAATGTTTGCCTGTCATGTCGCATCAGTGGCGTAATTAACATTTATAACCGTTATCACAAGTGTTGCCAAGGTGGATGTATGACGGATGTCACGCGCGATTTGTTTCGTCACAGTGGATGATTCTGACGGGTTTGTGATGTTCTTTGTATTTCAGGAGATTCGCTCAGTTATCACAACGGCATGGCATTCTGCACGCGAGATAGGGACAATGACAATAGGGTAGAGGAGGACTGTGCACAAAATTACAAGGGAGCCTGGTGGTACAACGGGTGTCACCACTCAAATCTGAATGGAATGTACCTCGGTGGCGCAAACACTGAATTCGCCTGTGGCATTAACTGGTTGGCGTGGCGCGGTCATAAGTACTCGCTCAAGTTTGTTTCGATGAAAATTCTACCCCAATAGACGACTGTTGAATAGAATGTTTTATTTAGGACGTGTTTAAATCACTATCAATGGCTTAGGCAGTGGTGGGGGAGCTATCCAGAAACCGTTTATTACAGAATGGCCGGATGTGATTGTTGCTGTTCTGAGTTTATATAGTGTTATTAATTACGATTAGTATAAGATTAAAAAAAAAAATTATCTGCATAATATGAGCTAAGCTAATGACTTCAGCTTTATATATATATATATATATATATATATATATATATATATATATATATAGCTCTTATAACAAACATATATTCGCCATGTGTTATTCGGCAAACTATCACGATTCCTGGACACTTTACAAAGTAGGATTATCCCACATAAAACTACCATTTGACTAAATTTTTAATATTATTTATGTGGGCGATGCTGCAACCTATTTTCATGATGTACGGTAACCCGATCTTTCCACGTGACTACCGTGTCCAATACAAGTTTCAGCCTCTTTTATGGTCGCGCAATACTCGAGAAGATGGAATTTTCTATGCTATTACAGTTTTAACATTGTGTTTTTCCCACCCTCCTACTCCCTATTACACACTATTATTGCGATAGTTCTGGTTAGGGCGGTTTGCTACTTTATTTACATATTGTAATGACAGTAATTGTTTACAATTCTATTTGATCAATGTGTTTCATTTCAAGTGAGATTGTCGACATATTATATGAACATGATGGGGTTTTAGGGCCGAGGTGGTTACATAAATTTGCGCTTTCCCCATTACAGAGAGCACAGTGTACCTATTGTCATTATTGAGTCGGTGGATCCTTCCACCTGCGTGTGGTTGGTTCCCCTACCTTTGCTGTTCTGAGATTATATTGTTATTAATTAGAATCAGTATATGATTATTGTAATGTTTTTTTCTGCATAATATATGCAAAACTAATGAATATATAAAGCTCTTATAAAAATATATTATCTTTGTGTTATTCAGATAACTAGCCACACACACACACAAACGCACGCACGCGCGCGCAACGTGTTAGACCTATAGACCCAGCAAGGTTGGCGTACTCTCTGCCAGTGGTCACCTTCCAGTAGTAATGTTACGCTGTGCAATCACTATCGACAATATAAACACTTTGATGCATACCATTCTGTGCGTGATCTTCATCAGATGCCGCGTTCAGATAGTGCTAAGCATACTGATGTGGACGCTGCGCTGGATGCATGGATGTCGTGTTTTGTTGGTGTGTGTGAGACACATGCGCCAGTGAAGCATATAAACGTTAAGCGCAAACAACAACCGGAGTGGCTCACAGGAGACATCATTGTTGCCATGCAAGAGAGAGAGAGAGAGAGAGAGAGAGAGAGAGAGAGAGAGAGAGAGAGAAGGGAAGGGAGGGAGGAGGGGGGGGGGAGGGAGGAAGGAGGGAGGGAGGGAGGGAGGGAGAGAGGGAGAGGCACAAGTCGCAAGGGAGGTGGGATAACTATAAAATGTTGTGGCGATACAAGGTGACCGATATGATCCAGACAGCAAAAACGTCCATCTACCAACGTGTCATCGAGGAGAACACCAGCCAGAAATCCACGGCAACTGTGGGCGCATCTGCATGAAATGTGTCCACGAGATGTAATAAGAACACCACGCATCATCAGAGATGGTGAACAAGAAATCACAGAACCTGAAAACATTGTAAATACTTTCAACGAATACTTCACACACATAGCCAGTCAATACACTAGTGACAGCCAAGACACAAGACAACAACACGCACAGCTCAAACATTTTGTCAGTGACAAGCTGGATACATCATTTTCTATACCAGAAATCAAACAGCACACGGTGTACAGAGCAGTCATGGCCCTCCGTTCTGACAAATCCACAGGAGCCGACAAGATCAGTGCTAGACTGTTGAAAGCAGCTGCGCCTGCCATCACATGTCCGCCACAACACTCAGTAACAAAAGCATTGTGAGTGGAAAATGTCCAACGCTGTGGAAACTTGCGAAAATTACCCCGATACACAAGAAGGGGCCTACTGACAACAAGGACAATTATAGACCGATATCAGTCTTGTGTTCTCTCAGCAAGATATTAGAGAGACATGTACATGTCAGCCTATATATCTTATCTCATGTCTCCCAACATGCTGAATGACGGTCAATCGGGTTTCCGTGCTAAGCACTCATGCGAGACAGCACTGAACCACACGGACATTGGTCACTGTACGGAACGTCGAACGTTCTATCTCACGATTACCGCCACCTACCGAGTGCCCGTCGGTGCGTGCTGCCACCTATCGAATCAATTAAGTTGTTTTGCTTGAATTCTCTGAAGTAAATTGCCCCAAATCTATGCGATTCAAACATAGAGAATAATCTCAATGACTAATCGATATGTCACCTGAAATTATGACTAAAACATGACATCCCGATTATTATAAACAATTATAAATATTGTAGCGAACACTACATCAAAGGGCAAAAAAGGCAACGGTTTCGTATCATACACTTATACAAACTAACAATTTCCACATATTCTAATTTTTTAACGTCAGCGGTTTACTCAGAATGCGACCTTAATGCCTAAAATGCTAACGTCGCCATCAAAACCGGTGAAGTGTTCGTTTGGCTTGGCCTGGCCAATAAGCGCGCGGTATTCTAGGTCTCTGCTGAGGCCGGTCAGTTTCCTGCGACGTCACCGTGGCACAACAACTTCGAGTCTTCGTTTAGTTGGCGTGACATGTAGCAGATGCTTAGACCTAAATCTGTGGTCAACAAGTAATTATGAAGTAGACATATATCACCAGTTGATGGAACAAGATCCAACAAAACGTCGCCGACCGTCGTGTTCTTAAACCCGGGGCAGTGCTGACAATATTTAGCCATGGATGGACCTAAAGGCTAAACCGTCGAAGCAACGCATATATCAGCTGGCCGAGACATCAATGATCAGATCGCAAGAAGGTTAGTATGATGTACTATTTTTTTCTGTGGTATAACGTTGATATTTAATTGTGTTTTTTACAGACGTCAAGCACATGTAACGTTTTTGTGCTGTTAAAAGAAGTTTTGACCTCCGTAGACCGGCTATCGATTGACGGTGGCTCGATCATCGATGTGTTGACGATGCCCGATGCCGATGGCGATGTCCCTCTATGACAGCTAATCTGTTTTTATGGTATCACGTCCACATGTGTAAAGACTAAATATACTTGAACCAAGCTAGGACAATAGCACGATTTATATCATCGCAGAATTTAGTACAATGCAGAATAAATAATTTAGCCTTTAGAAGAAACTTGAATAACTGAACTTGAACATGACACGTCTCATGGGCGATAAGATGTCAACGGAGGGACCGTGGCCTGGGATTGTCGTTGGCACTTCTTCGTAAATTCGGTAACCGAATCATAGTGACATAAACATTTATTTCCATCGATGTGAATGTAGGCTATGTCAGAGTAAGGTGACATTGATTAATATAACTAGTAAAGCTTATGATCAGTATGTGCTAAGAAACAATGAAAATGTTATGATGCTGAAAACTAGAAATTCAGTCAGTATTTATTTAAACATAAAGTTTTTACAAAGTTTTGTTAGTTGCATTTTTCTGTTAGTTTCCAGTTATGAGATACACATCTGACTATAGTTATCATACTTTTATCAAGTTTCTGCACGCACTTTGACATCCCCCCACCTTCAACATTAGTTTCACCTTCGAGTAGCAGTATTTATGACTGTTGCTGGTTGGAATTCAATGATTGTTTGAAATCCATGGATAGTTGTTGCATGCATGTTTTAAACTATATCGTCATTTAAACTACTCATTTTATCTGCAAATTGTGTTTATTTTGATGTTTTATTTGCTTTTTAGATGCGACGTCGGTGTCCACTGGTTAATGCTATATTATCACCTGTAAGTGATAATTGAATTTTTTTTATTCTAGATAATTATACACTTGATTTCTATTGTCAGCTGCAGTCTCACAACATGGCTGTGTTTCTCACTTTCTGGTAATCTCATATGAATAACCAGAGGAAATGCCAATTAGGTGATGACGCAATGAATTATTTCACGTTCCTTTGTTGTTGGTTACAGAGAACGGCGATTGTCACTCCTGCATCATATTGTGGCATCCACACGTGGACAGGGAATGTCCAATTGGTGAGGAAGAAGATACGACAATGTATCTGGTGCAAAGTTCAGCAGCATTCAATGCCCTGTCAGTCATCAAAGCACGGCACTTTCTGGGAGCCATTCCTCAGCTCACTAAATTATGTCACACTGGACAGGTGGAGGTGTATCAGAGTTATCTGCCCAAAGAGACAGCACTTCTATGAAGGTATGACAGCAGTCGTAACTACAAGGGGACCTTTGCGATAAGTTGCAGTTGAATCATTGCTTGTACAGTTCTCTTCACATTGCACCAAGCTGTATAAAGTAGCACATAGTAATTGCAGTATTGCTTCATATTTCTAAGATAATACAGGTGTGGCATTTCAATGAACTCGTAGTAACTGTGTCATGGGGGGACTAAACACAGCTGTAAACAGTTACTGTGTACACTTATGAATACAGCTACTTGTGTAATTAATAACTTCTCTGTTTTTGATAAAATAAAGCAAATGACACATGTCATAATCACTGAATGTATTAAAATATAATAGAAAAATACATAAAAAATACAGTCACTGTATATACATTAGATACAAAGTGAAACATTAAGATTAGAACAAGTGATAATTGGGAGTGGAATGTGATAGTGGAATTCCTGGTCAATATGTTGTTATTTAACTTATGGTTACTAATTAGGCTAATGTTTGGTTACTAAAACAATGACTTCTTACATGATTATTAAATGAAATTACCAAAAATGAGTACATGTTTATAATAATGTGGAAAAGCGTTTCAAAGTTGTCTAAAGGCTAATCAGTTAATGCAAGCACTATATTCATTGTAGGAATGAAATCACGATTGATGTTATCTGCTGTTGCGTGAAACTACCGGCCACGTCCTGTCCCAGGCATCCCTGTTAACAGATGTCATCTTCGAGAAACAATGATTACACTGAATGTTGCGCAACAGAACACAAGTCCGACGTAACCGTCTACCCATGCTGATGAACCACATAATCCATATGATGATGGGAAAGTAACACTGCCACTAATCACTGTACAACACGGGTTGCTGTGATCGGGGCAAATGTGCCAAAACCGAGTAAGGAAGATCTGCGGGCTGCACGACTCAATTGTTTTGTACATTAGTCAAGTCTTCGAGAGCAAAGTGATATCCCTCATGCTGCTCTCCAAGCGAGGACAGGGAACCTTGTCCTGATTAGGTGGATGGTGCAGTACTCGATGAACAGTCCGGCCCAACTTGCTGTGAACCCACCAGCAAACTTCCTATAGTCAGACCACCACCGGCAACCTGAAATAAACGTGTTCAGATAAATATACACATGACATTGTAAATAAGATGAAAATTAATCAATGATCCTTTTAATTTAGAATGTATCATTAAAAACACACTTCAGTTTTCTTTCCCTGGACTTTGGAAGTGCTAATATAGAAGCCACTTCTATTTCATCTGAGTAGATTTGTTCTAGGTGACGTGGCAATTTTGCGAAACATTCCGTGCAAAAAGGGCGGCAATTTTTGTTACTGGCGTTTTGCACAGTAACAGTGCCACTTGTTGACGTTACTTCTCCCAGCTGAGAGGATTCAGTGCCACTTGCTGACGTCACTTCTCCCAACTGAGAGGATTCAGGTGTATCATGAGATGATGTTACTTCTGCCAGAGTAGACCTATTGTCATCAATTTTCTGAGAAACTGACACGTATATTGGTGTTGGAGCATCACCTGAGCAATCGGACATACAAGATTCAGACGTATCATTCAAAATATCCAAACCAGGTATATAATCAGAATCACAATCCACCTGTGAATCCGATGAGTAAGAGTCGGACACATAGTCATCAGGATCTATGAGATCAGGTGTACTGTTTGCTTTTGATGACATTGGCCCAGTTACACAGTCATCATAAGTAAGCCACTAAACAGGATCCACATATTCCATACACATACACTGTGTCAGCACTGTATTCGTTGTATTAATGGTGCACAAGTATGTTGTATTCAAGACAGCAACTTTGCGTCCTTGCTTGTCTTGCGTTTCAATTTTCGACATTGTTTTCAACAGCTCCAGCTCTAGAGGAGACATAATATGATTAGACTTACCATCAGCATTGGCTGTACCACTTCTGTTGTTTTCCTTGTAATTCCCTCCGTTTCCTCTACTTGTCTTCTGTTAAACAATTTTATTTGTGTTATTGCCCATTCTCAAAGTTCCAGCCATGATCCCTCATCTGGTTCTATTTTCAAGTCTGATATGTAAGTATCCGTTTCATGATCATCTGGCTTTTCTTTTTTCAGTGTCATTGGCTTTTTCTACAATCAACGAAACTGCAGTTACACATACAACCATTTTTTGGCCAAACCTCGACACATGATATAAGCTACGACATATAATTATATTAGCCATCAATGTCCCCCCATCATATAGTGTTTTGTTGTTAAATGAAAACTTTAATACTGCAGCTGGCAAGTTATCATAAATGTTCATCTTTAAAAAGATAATTCACTAAATAAAAATTATCATAATTTTTATTTGCCTATAAATGCAACCTGAATTTATTTCCAGCATCAAAATGAGCAAACCTTATAAGTCACAAATATATGGAAATATTTCAATACATTATGTGCCCTTCTGTTGCATCTATCATTTAGTAGGATGATTATGGACAGGCAGGACAGTAGTGTTGACAGAAAAATAAAGCATCAAACATGGCTAAAACACTGGCTGTTTTTAATTATAAGCAACATATTCATGGATATTAGCCTGCTCTCTGAGTCTAATGAACTTACCTTAGAAAAATAAATTATTTCACAGGACTGTTATTAATTTCCCTGTGCTGTGATGATTACTATAAACAGTTGCTTACCATTAAATAATTTCGTCCAATAAATTGAAATGTTTACATCATCACACGGATTATGGCACCCAAAGATCTCATGATCTACATCGGCTATATATCAAAAAGTGTCTCAAAAACCTGTTTGTCTAATACATTTTCAGAGCGAAATAATTGTGTTGCAATTTATTATAGGTTCTTTGGTCAGTGTGCAATATAATGATTCTAGATGCATATGAAATAAAGCGATATCATTATTAATGACTAATGAGGCAGAAACCAGTTCAAAATGGTGTAGAATTACTAGAAAGGCCCGTGTAACAACAACTGGTCTCGTTTCTGTTCCTTACAATGGCAGCCTTTAGCCGACTTAGCTCGATGATAAATGTATGCGTTCAGGCTTCATTAAGCCATATTTAAGGATGTAATTAAGAGAATAACTTACCGGGTACACTGTAATAGACCCTAGGGCTATGCCTAGGGCTAAGCCAAGCCCAATACATACGATAACAAATGAATCAGTACGATTTACGATTTATATGCGCGAATATCACTTTAGACGGAGTTTAGTATTTTCGGTAAAATGTATACGTGAGGTGGACTAACTTCACATAATTATATGCAAGGTAAATATAGCAACCCCACTGGTTTTTGTATTAAATAAACACTAACTTTTGTGTGTACTATCACGCAAATAACAATAGTCAGATACAGAACTGCAGTGCAGCTGAGCTGTCAGTCACTCAGTCAGTGTCACTTGTCAATATTAGTTCGGTGCCCGGTTTTAAAAGACGCGGAAATAACTGGACAAGTCAACATGCCAGTCATCCAGGTCCGCTAAACATAAACTATAGAATATATTGAACGCATAATATAATTTCAATAAACAAACCTAAGTTGTTGTAATTGAATAACGGACAGTACTTACGTTCAATTATGCCGGTGAGAATTCACATTCGCGCGTTAGCGTTTCCATTTCAAGATGGCCGATCTCTTTAACGTGATTGGTCCTTGTGTTTGATTGGATGCAAGGATTTATTTGATTGGTTAAAAATTCAACAAGCGTCACTTGCGTCACATGCTTTCAAGTTGTTACGTGCGAATTTTCCAGGCGGCGACACCGGTACTTGGCAAAGTGTAAAATACTACGAATAGCTAGATTGACACTTCGTGACATTTAACTGAGTGGTTGTATAAAAGCATTTTAGCAATAATATTGTGAGGACCCGAGTGTAAGTCCTCATAAGGTCGAAACGTCCTCATAGGTTTCATGTGTAATCTAAGTCGAGTCCTCATAGTGACATAGAGGTAGCTATCCAAACACACACACACACACACACACACACACACACACACACACACACACACACACACACACACACACACACACACACACACACACACACACACACACACACACACACACACACACACACACACACACACTCACACACACACACAGTCATTGACTGACACACATGATTTATGCTTATGTCAGTAGGTTGAAAAGTAATTTTCATATAATATATTTGTTGAAAATACGAAAAAGTAGTTAATGAGTATAAATATCTAGGCACAGTTTTGGATAATAAATTCATATGTGAAATATCTGATAAACATATGAGAAAATGGTTAAATTTTGGTCAATAAGCATATGCTAATCATTTTGAATACAAAATGCATAATTAAATAAAGACTGTGAAGTTTATTTTGCATGCGTGCACAGTGTGGACCAGTGCGGCAACCAAACAGCTGATTGACCTCGTCCACGAGAATATGACGAACAACTCATGCCACAATAGCATGTGAAAGGGGGTTGAAGACATCATGAAACTAACTGGGTACACATTCACACCCAAACAAGTACGTGGTAGGTGGAAGACAATGCTGTCTTCTTATAAACTAGTCAAAGACAACAACCAAAAATTTGGACAAGGCACTAGAAAAATAACAATTGTGGGTAGGGCAACCGAACTGTTACTGGTGAGACTTTTGTAAGTAAATATATTATGGTAAATGTAAATGCTTACCACAAAGAGGGCCTTTATTTTATATTTTATGGTACTATCAGAGAGAGGCCGTCATGTGCATCAATCATATGGCGGATTTGTTTATGTTGGATTAAACGCTGACTGTTCGCGTAAAGTTTCTGAGCGACAACAACGAAACAACATACGGTGCCGCTTGTATATTTTGTTGCATCAATATAGAAGACAATTACAACATATTCAATGGAATTGTGCAAACGAATTTGTGTAGAGACAAAGTAGAGATTGTCATCCGTTTCACAATTCCAGACAAATCACCCGGGGGCGCGGAGTGCAACTGCATCAACCAACTTCGATAACAAGAATAAGTCGGAATAACTGTCATATCAATTCATATTCAGGCATATGTGTTTCTGTTAATAAGATTTGCTTCTATCGATAAGTCAGACAATTTGAATAATTGCATCTGTTATTTACTCATGATTCTATACAGTTCTAGTCAGGACCATGCACAACGTTATCGACAGCGATATCGTGTGTCAACACTAATTTGCCGTTTCGGATTCACATGGCTAATGCAACCTAAATCCACTCTATGTTTACATTACTACATAAATTATATGTATAAATAACAAAATAGAATTTTTAATAATGTAGCATTTCATAAAATAATAATAATCACTATACGTAACAGATGTGTCATAAATATACATAATAATTCTTGGAAATAATAATTTCATTTTAACAATATTTATGTATAATTTATTACAAGTAAATAATAAATGTAAAAATCTTGAATCTCTTACATTTATTAATGTTGGCTAGAAAGAAGCTTACCTTATGTTATATCAAACAACCAGCTCCAGAAGACAAAATACATCAATACAACAATGGCAATCAGCTAAGTTAAATGACAAAACCAATGGGGAAACACCCACACCAACACTAGGTAATCTTCTAGATAACTCGCCTAAATTATTAGGGCCTTTTAGAAACGGTTTTAACACATTTTTGTGTATATATGTTTGGAATGTCATTTTACATAATTTCTGGTACAAATAAGTAAGATATGATTAGTTTATAAAATTGTGTTTTACATCAAAGTTTAACATCAGCGTCACTGGGCATGAGCACTTACTGCATCCCAGCCACACCAGAACCGCAAAGTAATGATGTAGCTAAAATTAGGTTTGGGGACATATCCACAAATCGCAAGACATCTCTTTTGCGGTGCTGATGTGTCTGGGGTGCGCTAACTGACTGGCCCGCTAACTGCTCACACCCAGAGGCTGAGACATCGCCACGTCATCGGCTCGTTTACGACGAATCAACGACAACAGTATTAAATGTATCTAAAACACAGTTTAAAAATAATAGTTGACTTCTTTGTATTGAAAATGATGCCAATGACATTCCCAACAAATACACATCAAAAAAGGTGGTAAAACCGTTTTGATTAAGCCCTAATAATTTAGGCCAGTTAACTGAAAGATTACCCAACAGCCACAACACTGTGACTGTCTGCAAGACTACACGCTTTTGTGAGCGATAAATTAATAAATTCCTTATTTCACTTTAGAGAGTATTCCACTGACATTCTGACAAGCATAAATGCAAATATTTCATTGATAACATAGTGATAATTGCGATTTCACATTCGCAAAAGAAATATATACTTATTGTATTTTAGTGGGGAGCGGTGGTCGCGCGGTAGAGCGCCGGACTGTCAATCGAGGGGACGGTGGTTCAATTCCACCTACCGCCGTTTCGAAACTTACGCAAATTCTTCACCCCACATTTGCCTGTGTCTTTCGGAAGAGACACTAACAGCCGGTGGTCCCTTCTATCTGGTGTCTATGCCAGGGGAAGTAAAAGATCCCACATGTGTAACCTGTAGTGGACTCACAAATTATAGAGAAGAACAATTCCTGCGTTAGCCCAAGTTTGGGCTGTTTGGAGGTAATCACCTAAGACTTAAGATTTCAAATGTGTTACTATATAGTACTCACCCTTCTTTCTATTCTGCCATATTTGTACCACGTGACTGCGTCTCTCTGCCACGCAAGCGGCGAAACCGGAGCAGTCCGGAGAGCCTCTCCGGGCTGTTCTTTTTGATGCGGAGAGGTCACGTGACCTCTCCGCATCAAAAAGAATAGGAAATTTCGCTCTGCGGACGTCCACGGAGAGGTCGGAGAGGCAAATAGAATACGCCTATAGATTTGGCCATTGACGTACCGATTTCTGATTGTTCGATGGATTTTGACGCCATTTTCGGTCTAAATTAAAGCGTCTTCAAGCAGTATAGCATATAATGCCTTGTGTTCTGCTTGGGGATGCTCCAATAACAGCAACACATTTAAATTATATTGATTCCCTTTTGATAGGAAAATATTAGAAACATGGGAAGGTAATGATCAACTAGAACAGTATTCACGGCGAACCAATCTACGATTCTTCGGAATCCCCGAGTCAGAGACGAGAGAAAACACCACCGGCAAGCTGCTGTCCATTGTGAACGAGACAATGGGAGTCACACCTCCCATTGTGAGCGCCGACGTGGTTACGAGTCATCGGCTCGGGCGGCGCGTGCCAGGTGCGGACATACAAACACGACCACGGCCAGTGATTGTTAAATTTGCCACGGCCCACGTGCGCGACGTGGTCATCCGTGCGAGACACCGCTTGCGTGAAAGCGGCGATGGACCGACGGTGTACGTCAACGAAGACCTGACACGTCGCCGGGCGGCGTTGGCCAAGAAGACGAGACAACTGAAGAAGTCAAGAAAAATCAACGACTGTTGGACTTTCAATGGCAAAGTTGTAGTAAAGACTATAGACGGCGTTGTGAAAGAAATCCGGTCTGACGTTGACTTAACTGGGTATTGAACTGGTGATGGTGATTGATAACCTACAACCTGAATCTGGTGATATCAATCATTTCTTATTTTACATTTTGATCCACAAAAGTGTGCTAGCATTATCTGCAGAAACAGTTTTGTAAACTGAGCAATCAATATTTTCCGGTATTCGCAACAATTGTTTAGGTATGGTTCTGTTGGCTGTGCTAACTTGTAAAGCTGATTAATTTTTGTTGACAGTGCTGTCATCATCATAATAATTTTTTATTATGTAGACATTTACATTTGTGGTTGTTTTCGCTGCAATAATTAAGTGCAGACAGAATTGTTTGACTACGCCATTGCTATGTTCAGTTATACGTAATACATTTGTCTAATTATGTTGACTAAGCTACCACTTTATGTGGATACAGTTTTGTTTACAGTGCTACCACTATGTGTAGATGTACAAGTTTTTTGGTTGTACCACTATGCACAGACACAATTTTTGTTGACTGCGCTATCGTTATGTGCAGGTTTATTTTTTAGATCGTCTAAACATATATTTCAATTTAACTACTTCCTCCCTATGAACATCTCGTGATGTCATTAACTCGGAGCCTAATTAGCTTTTCCTTTCTTTTTTTGTTATGTTTTGTTATTGAAATCAATGCGATAGTTATCTCTACTCAATTACAAGCTTTCACAGATATTAACACTTTAGTAAGAACTGTAGTGTGCTTGGAAATGTACAAATAAATGAATTGTATTTCGTATATCTATCACAATATCTTTATACAAAGACTCGTTTTTAATTACAGTATAATGAAATCATTTCAATTCATCGATAATGACTTCGGATGAAGCTTTCCTTCCTATTCAGGAGGTATTCTAAACAACTGCTTAACAAATATATTACATATAAATGAAAATGAAACTGACATAAACGAACAACAAATAATTCGTCGTTCGTCATACTATGATTTCGACCAGTTTAGTAAGTTAGCTAAGGAAAACAAAAACTCTTTTAGTATTTTAAGTACAAATATTCAGTCTGTAAATGCCAAGTTTTCTTAACTTGAGGCATTCATAGAAGAACTAAATACTGTAAACTTAAAATTTAGTATAATATGTCTTCAAGAGATATGGATAGATGAAAGTGAGGATATATCACCATTTAATTTACAAGGCTATGACTGTATATCACAGGGTAAAACATGTACCAGTAAAGGAGGGCTGATAATATATGTAGATGACCAGTATAAATCAAAAGTAACATTTAACCTCAATACCTATGAACACTGGGAAGGTTTGATAGTTAAAGTACAGGGTAATTCTCTATCTAAGACGTTTACTATTGGAAATATATATCGATCTCCGAGAACGCGAAATGAAGATTTAAACGTATTTATAGATGAATTTACACCAATTATATCGAGATTGGATAACTGTAATAATTATATCATTATTGCCGGGGACTTTAATATTAACTTGCTTAAACTAAATGAAAATGACATGTTTAGTAGCTTCTTTGACACGGTAATATCGCATAGTCTGTATCTTCAAATAACCCTACCAACCAGATTTACTAAAACAACTGGAACACTGATAGATAATTTATTTTGTAGACTTCGTAAATCAATATTAGAAAATACCGCAGGGATATTATTAACTAAACGATTTTCCGATAACCAACCGTATTTTATGAAAAATTACATTCCCCTCGTAAATATGTAAAAATAAATACCGTACATGCGGACGCAATGATAAGTGTTATGAATGAAATAAAATCAGGTAACATTTATGACAAACTAAATAAAAATCCAACTGCTGACCCAAATTGTAATTATGATATAATATACAAAGAAATTACACGTGCTAAAACTATACATATGCCAAACAAGTTAGTAAATTTTATAGATATAAACATAAGAAATCAACTTGGATCACCCATGGTCTGTTAACATCTATCAGATATCGAGACAAAATGTACAAACAATTAAAATTAACAGATCCCAGTTCAAATAATTATGAAACTATTAAAATTAATCTAACACAATATTAAAGAAAAACATTCGGGCGGCTAAGCAAATTTATTTTGAATCTCGTTTTTCACTTTTTAAGAATGATATACGAAATACCTGGAAAACAATAAATGAATGTCTGTCAAAAAACATACTAAAAAGTTTCCCAGTTCATTTTGAAGACAATGGCAATCAAATGTTAGACAAACAAAAAATTGCTGATACATTTAATAACTATTTCACAAATATAGCTCAGACTATTGTAAATTATATCAAGTATGAAGGAACCAAATATTTTAGTTATTATCTAAATAGACAAATACACTCAACTTTTAAAATAAACAATGTAGATGAAGAGGCAGTAAAGATAATAATACATAATTTACCCACAAAACATAGTTGTGGATTCGATGGTATCTCTTCAAAAATTAAAATAATTGAACCTGCAATCATAAAATCATTGACTCTGGTAATAAATCAAGTGCTAAATACGGGAATTTTTCCAGATAAACTAAAAATTGCCAAAGTAATTCCAATTTTTTAAAAGGGTGATCCCACATTATTTAAAAACTACAGACCAATATCTCTATTACCAACGATATCAAAGGTACTAGAGAAAATTATCTTTACTCAGTTATCTTTATATTTTAATGAAGCTAAATTATTTTTCGATAACCAATATGGTTTTAGACCAAAACACTGCACTGAGTATGCTGCGCTTGAATTAGTAGATAGAATTATAAATCACATGGACAAAAATGAGGTGCCAATTAATATATTTCTTGACTTATCAAAGGCCTTTGATACCATTAACCATAACATTTTATTACATAAATTAAGGTTTTATGGACTGGATGGTTCGACTCTACTTTTATTTGAAAGTTATTTAAGCAATCGACGACAGTATGTTGAAATTGATGAAATGCAATCAGAAACCCTTCCAGAGTTCCTCAATGATCAATTTTAGGACCTTTATTATTTACTATTTATATTAATGATTTCCCACGAGTCAGTAATATATTTAACTTCATTATGTATGCAGATGATACAACATTCTCCAGTACATTAAACCAATTTACTGATAGCACACAACATAAAAACAAGAGCGTAGAATCCTTAATAAATTATGAATTCGGAAAAGTTATAGAATGGCTAAATATAAATAAATTGTCTTTAAACAAAGAAAAATCTAAATATATGATTTTTCATGTACCTAGAAAAGAGACGCAAACTCTTACTCTTAAAATCGATAACATAAATATCGAACAAGTGGATGAATTTAATTTTCTAGGATTAACTCTGGACGCCAATCTTACATGAAAAAAACACGTAAATAAAATCGCAAATAAATGTTCCAAAACTACAGGCGTTTTAAACAAACTAAAGCATGTACTGCCGCTAGATATAAAACACTTCTATACAATTCTCTAATCCTAACACATATTAATTATTGTATCACGGTTTGGGGATACAAAGGTAGTCGAATATTGAGAATTAAAAAAGGCAGTTCGAATAATAACATTAAACAGGTATAATTCACACACTGAACCACTTTTTAAAACACTTCAAATATTGAAAATAGATGATCAATTAAAACTGCAAGAACTTAAATTTTTCTATAAATATAGGCATGATAATGTGCCAGTTTACTTATTAAATTGGAATATTATCCCCAATTATAATATACACAGTCATGATACCCGCAAAGCTACAAATATACACACATCTATGACAAGACATGAATTTGCCAAAAAGTGCCTTAAATACAATTTGCCTCATATTATAAATGATACTCCAGAATTAGTTTTGGAAAAAATTGTTACTCACAGTTTACGTGGGTTTGCGTATTACTTAAAAATGTATCTCTTACAAAAATATCAAAACGTATGTACAATATCTGATTGTTACATATGTCAGTTTAATACACAAAGTCATTAGAATTTTAATATGCACATATATGGATAGATGCAATGAATTGTTATATGTATTTTTGTATTGTTACTTAAGAGAAAACAAATCGTATTGATGATAAAATTACTATTGAAGTAAAAACTACTATATTGAGAGGTTAACTAAATGTATAATTACAACTAGTGGCTACTGTGATAGCGACTTTTCAGTCTTAACAGGAGTCACTGACCCCCATTTCACTGTTTTAAATTATTGATGTATGACGTTTTGTTTATGTTTCACTTTATGATTATTGAATTCATGTATTTATTTTGGGGTCATAAATAAACATCTTGTTCTTGTTCTTGTTCTTGTTCTTGTTCTTGTTCTTGTTCTTGTTCTTGTTCTTGTTCTTGTTCTTGTTCTTGTTCTTGTTCTTGTTCTTATGAATCAGAATGGGGTTGGTGGAAAATAAAACTTGTTTTTCTGTTTCGCTCTTTGGTTTTGATTCAATGGCAAAGGCATAGCCATAGAGGAGGTACAGGAATGTATGTATAATGCAATGTTGCGAGTTTTATTAAAGTTTTATCATACAGCCTATTACAGGAGAATTGGCTAATTTAACTACACGTCTATAGTTAAGCAGTTCCTTTTAAATATTCAGCAGTTATTTAAGCGTCTACTAAGACCTACTCAGACAATCTGTAAACAATAAATGTGTAAACGTAAAAAGTACTTTCATGGCATAATTTCAAATAGTCGCGTATATTTATTTGATTTCAGGCACACTTTGAAACCAACCAATTCCAATTACACCGCCTTGAATGGAAACATAAAAAGTCAAAGCGAATGCATGCAGTACGTCCCAACAGACCGGGACAGACCGAGGAGAACCGTGGCTACACTGAGGAGAACCGTGGCTACACCGAGGAGAACCGTGGCTACACCGGGAGAACCGTGGCTACACCGGGGAGAACCGTGGCTACACTGAGGAGAACCGTGGCTACACTGAGGAGAACCGTGGCTACACCGGGGAGAACCGTGGCTACACTGAGGAGAACCGTGGCTACACCGGGGAGAACCGTGGCTACACCGAGGAGAACCGTGGCTACACCGAGGAGAACCGTGGCTACACCGAGGAGAACCGTGGCTACACCGAGGAGAACCGTGGCTACACCGAGGAGAACCGTGGCTACACTGAGGAGAACCGTGGT
>JAODUO010002705.1:0-2500 GCA_025642075.2 Ridgeia piscesae
AACAACTGGATTCCCGATTCGAAATCTGAAAACGCAATAACAACACATGATTAACCATTTTTTTAAAGCAAACGCATCGTATAAATTTCCAAGACAAAATTAGATTTGAATTGGGAATGTTTTTTAAAAATCCCTTACCTTTTTCCCCGAGAGCGGTGGTAACCAGGCATGGCGGCAACGTTTTTGGCACCCGAAACCGGATGCGGGAAGACGGCGATGAAATGGTGTTCAATCGCACAGGGCTTTTTGTGTCTTCAGATTTTGCGCGCGTTGCCGCTAACGTTCGACCGCTTCTGTTGTTGTAGCGCAAATGTTCAGGCTCGACAAACGATACATCCGAAGTCCTTTTTCCAAACTGTTTTCTGAACTTTCTTTTGTTTGGGAAGTTGCGCTCAACTAATTTCCTTAACGATCAAATCCACGTATAACGTTACTCAGTCGAAGGTTTTGATTGGCTAATATGGAACCCCTGTTTAACTAGCCAATCAGAATGAATTATTTCGAACATCCGGCAGAATGTTCTAAAAGGGAAAAAGACTTTTCCCAATAGACCAAGAGAACATTCGTTTAAAAAACGGTTGACGTAGCCTAAACGGTTTTTCCGGGGTTTGGTTTTTGGATATGACCAAACAAAGCGACTTTTTTGAAGACAAAAACCGGTCTTTTTCAAAGCAATTTTGCATTTCTTAAAAAAGGGGGCCCAACTAGCTTTGGGGGGTTTTTTGCCCTTGTTAATTTTAATGGGGGTTTTTCCAAACAATTGATCAATGGTGGTCCGTGAAATTGAATGCGCACGCTTTTTCTTTAAATAGAAACCCCCGTGCCGAAAAAAGGGCCCGGTCCGATCTATTTCCTTCCACGTAAAAAATTAATTCCGGCGCCCGAAAATAGGGGCAATGTATATAACATACAGTGTATTTCGGCATAAATAACCACAGGGCTTTGTGCTTGTGAATTAAACAAAATATGCACCTTGCGCCACTGATTTTACGTCCCTCTGTCTGTCATTCTCTGTATTCCTACAATCCCCTCACCATCCTTGTTTCTAGACGCTCGTTGACTTGGTCTAATCAACATAACAATAATAATGTCTCTTTCAATAACATAGCCATATTATCTTGCTTGGTATCACTCTAATAGTAAAGGATAAAGAATGTTCCGGCCTAAAATGCTTTGATTCGGCTACTTTTCCTTTAGTACACCACACTCACAAATAGCGGCGCCACTCTTCTGCACAAATCTCGATTACATAAACGCCGTGAGATGGCGCAATCATTTCTTGCTCTAATAATTAATTATGTTGCCGTAAGATGGCAGCACCATTCATGACGGGAACGAGATCGCAAGGGCTGATACCGGCCCAATGTCGGAACTGATATCGGGCCGATATCAGCAATACTGGGGCAAATGATCCTTTTTCTGATTTTTTTTGGGGGTGCGACCACTTCTCTGTTTTGATGGCATCTTCACCTGAAATAGTTATAAAATGTGAGAGATACATTAGATAATGTGGGTTTGCCTGTTGTTGCTAATTGCAGCTGGGTCCACCTTGGTCAGAGGTGACAACTGACTACCTGTTAGTGGATATTAGCTTATCTGGTATGCTCAGTGTTGTCATGGTGAATGACTACAGTGACTTCCAACATAATTATTTCTGTCTGACTGAAAAATGTGGTTTATTGAATTTCAAGTAATTAAATGGTTAAAAAAGACAAGGTGAATATAAAACATAACTAGCCATATATTAATTTGAATACCCAATTAAAAATATTTTAAATCTGTTATGGGCTGTGGGCTCTCTGTGTCTGTCTCTGTGTCTCTCTGTGTCTCTCTGTCCCTATCTCTCTCTCTCTCTCTCTCTCTCTCTCTCTCTCTCTCTCTCTCTCTCTCTGTCTCTCTCTCTCTCTCTCTGTGTGTGTGTGTGTGTGTGTGTGTGTGTGTGTGTGTGTGTGTGTGTGTGTGTGTGTGTGTGTGTGTGTGTGTGTGTGTGTGTGTGTGTGTGTGTGTGTGTGTGTGTGTGTGTGTGTGTGTGTGTGTGTGTGTGTGTGTGTGTGTGTGTGTGTGTGTGTGTGTGTGTGTGTGTGTGTGTGTGTGTGTGTGTGTGTGTGTGTGTGTGTCTTTCTCTCTCTCTCTCTCTCTCTCTCTCTCTCTCTCTCTCTCTCGCTCTCTCTCTCTCTCTCTCTCTCTCTCTCTCTCTCTCTCTCTCTCTCTCTCTCTCTCTCGCTCTCTCTCGCTCGCTCGCTCTCTCTCCCTCTCTCTCCCTCTCTCCCTCTCTCTCTCCCTCTCTCTCTCTCTCTCCCTCTCTCTCTCTCTCTCTCTCTCTCTCTCTCTCTCTCTCTCTCTCTCTCTCTCTCTCTCTCTCTCTCTCTCGCTCTCTCTCTCCAGTCTATCTTTCAGTTTATCTCTCAGTCTATCTCTCTGCCTCTCTTTTCAGCAACGCTCACCCAGTGTACTCTCTTCTGTTGTGGACACCACTTCTGTCACTGTCTCTCTGTCCATC
>JAODUO010002705.1:5000-35000 GCA_025642075.2 Ridgeia piscesae
TCCACCCTCTCTCTCTCTCTCTCTCTCAATCTCTCCCTCCTCTATCTCATTCCATCCCTCCCATTCTCTTTCTCATCCTTTCCCTGTCCCTTTCAGTGTCCCTTTCTATGTCCATTTCCCTCATTGTGTCCCTCCCTCCCTCTCACAACCGTTTCTGACCTCAGTGAATAAAAGTGATGTCACACTGTCAGGGAAGCTGTTAACTGTGGCTGCTTCCAGCCAGTGCAGTGACAGTGTGACATGGTGTGACACAGTGTGACACGGTATGGTGTACTAAGTTGACTGATGAATCTCGTCTGTGTTTGTAGAATGTGTGAGAACTGGAGGATAACCCAATGTTATGGTGCCCCACAACAACTCGTTTCCCTCGAACAAGAGAAACAAACAAGGTAAATAAGAATTGTCACATCTGGAGCTGGTCAGTCTCTTGACAGGGTTGACACCAACAGTGTGACCCTTATGAAGACACTACTTTATGCATTTCTACATTGATCCTAGTTTAAAATGGCCATTGTATCCAAATACTTTTTGTATTATTAAATCAAGCAATGTCATAGTATTTCACATACATATACCTGCACTTCTACAAGCACACTCCATACATATACCACACCACAAACACACAAACACACATATACACATCACAAACACCGCACATAAGTTCACCGCAAAGAGAAATTTGTGTTTCTGTCTATGCATGTGTTATGGTAATGCAATGTTTAAGATGCACTCAGGTAACCTTGATAAAGATCTCACATACTGTAAGGGAGTGATCAAACCAAATTTCTAATACACATATGTAATTATTAACCACACATGAAGCATTCCTATAGGTACTGATTTGATACATGTAACATAATACCTGTGTAAACATTGTAAGAAAAACTTGATAATTTCGTTACAAATTTCCTGTTTGCAGAGTCATTAATTTTATAGTCAGAGAAAAATGTTTGTAAAGTACTTCATGGCATACTTTGTTGTATCCTGACCAAACATTCACACAGTCAAAGGGTCAAGGTTTGTAAGTAAACTGATGAGATATTTTGTTGTTGTCCACATGTCTCCACTCAGCCAGTCTTTTTGTTTCCTCTTTCTCTCCTAGTATTGCACTACTGGTCTAATGCCAGAATCTTTCACTTTGGATACATCGAACCATTTCAACAGCCTAATCGGTGTTACTGTTCTTTTAAGCTGCAGTTTAATGTGTGCAGTAACAAGGTGGTGATTGCTGCCAACATATCCGCTCCTCTTCTGTAATGTAAGTACTTTATGTGACAGTAGAATACAGCACAATGTAAGTTCGCCATGTAACAGTAGAGTATGGCACAATGTAATTATACCTTGTGACCATAGAGTATGGCACTATGTAAGTATGCATATGACATTCAAGTATGACACAGTGTAAGTACAGCACGAGTCAGTCGAATACGGCACAATGTAAGTAAGGCATATAACATTCGAGAAAGTCATAATGTAATTATTCATGTGACAGTAACGTGACAATGAGTATGGTCCAGTGTGAGTACACCATGTGACAGTAATGAGACGGTAGAATATGGGAAAATGTGACTATTTCATGTGATGATAGAGAGTGCAGCACAGTACAAGTTCATTATGTGATGACAACTTATTCTGTAATTACTTGTTCTCTGACTTTTCTTGTATACAACAGACATGTCTGACCTGAGTGTTGTTGTATATAATCGACAGGTTTGTCCGATATATATATATATATATATAGTTGTATGTAATAGATAGTTCCATCCTAAGTTAGAATTGTTGTACATAACAGATAGGTGTGATGAAAGTGAGTGTTGCTGTGTTCAGAGATGGCAGTGCCAAAGCTGAGGTGATTGGCACAGGGGGTGTAGAATAGGAGGAGTCTCAGAGGTGGTTCAGTTCCTCCACTGTGAGGCGAAGAAACAAGTGGTGCTCAGGATGAATAGAGAACCCATGATGAGCTGGCAACAGACTAGTCTCTCTGTCTCCCTGTTTCTCTGTCTCTCTCTGTTTTTCTCTGCCTGTGTTGAGAGGGAGATAGGGTGTAGAGTTAGATAGGGTGAGTGAGATAGCGTGTGAGTGAGATAGGGTGTGAGTGAGATAGGGTGTGAGTGAGATAGGGTGAGAGTGAGATAGATTGAGAGTGAGATAGGGTGTGAGTGAGATAGGGTGTGAGTGAGATAGGGTGAGAGGGAGAGAGGGTGAGATAGGGTGTGAGTGAGACAGGATGATATATGGTGTGAGTGAGATAGGGTGTGAGTGAGATAGGATGAGAGTGAGATAGGTTGAGAGTGAGATAGGGTGTCCAGGCAATAGGGTGTCTGGGCAATCGGGTGACAGGCTGATGGGGTACCTGGCAATAGGGTAAAATGGTGATAGGGTGTCGTGGCTATTTCCCATTATAAAATCCCCATTGCTTCAAAAAGTCAACAATCATCCCTGTTCCCAACCATTCTACAGCCTCTTGTTTAAACGCTTGGTCCTCCAGTTTCTTAATTCAATTATCGATCCACTGCTTGACCAATTTCAGTTTGCATATCGTGAAAATAGATGTTGATGTCTCTCTAGGATTGTTTTATGTTCTCCAATATCTAGACAGACAACAGCAGTGATGACAACAACGTAAGAGACAACAGCAGTGATGACAACAACGTAAGAGACAACAGCAGTGATGACAACAACGTAAGAGACAACAGCAGTGATGACAACAACGTAAGAGACAACAGCAGTGATGACAACAACGTAAGAGACAACAGCAGTGACAGAGGAAGAGAAAGAGAAGTGTGAGCCGCGGACCAGGCAGATCAAGAGTGTCACTCACTGTTTTGATATCGTCCTTGAGTTCTCGCAGTGTGTCCTCTAGTTTATGTTCCCGGCTGGACAGTTCCTCCTGGGACTGCAGCTGGAGGGAAGAGACGGATGGGATCAGGGGACAACAGGGACAGACAGGTACATCGGGTCGTTTGGTGGACCACAGCCAGCTGTGTCAGGAGTGATGTGTGTGTGTGTGTGTGTGTGTGTGTGTGTGTGTGTGTGTGTGTGTGTGTGTGTGTGTGTGTGTGTGTGTGTGTGTGTGTGTGTGTGTGTGTGTGTGTGTGTGTGTGTGTGTGTGTGTGTGTGTGTGTGTGGTGTGTGTGTAATACAATATAGTGTATATAATTACGTTATTATGTTTAGTGTCTTACATCCAAGACACTTGGATAGAAAGCCGAATGTGGCCCACGACCATTTGGTCCGTCTTCGGACAAAGCGTGAGAACGAACAACAATGTTGAAGGATGGCATCATGGGTTCAACGCAAGAGCAAAACCTATGATGCCATTCTATCAACTGACGACCCAGTTGTATGAAGAAGCTGAACAGGTGAGCAATCCATGCTGCATATGATATATAACGCTACCTATATAACAAGTATTTCCTCCGGCGGCTGGATCTGCAATAGTCTGCGGCGGTACAAGCTCTGTGGCTGTAACATATTTGGATGTTGATTGTAAATATGTACACGTATTTGTTGTACTGCACAAGCGCAACCGTTTAATATATACTTATGGAATAAATAAAAAATGATCGAAAATATCGGTTTAATAAAAAGGTGTCTGTAAGAAATGAACACCATGGCATGTACTACTCACTGCTGTTGTGTTCAGCTTATGTTATAAATAAGAGTTGCATGTGACTCAGATTGAACTAACCCTGCGATTGGTGTCGGAAGGCAAGCTGCAGAGATACCAAAAGAAAACATATCGGGATCTGCAAGGAAAGGTGGCCCTCGATTGGGATCTGTACTGAGCTGGGGAAAAGTCTGCAGTGCAGATTCTGAAGGCTTTTGCTCGATTGTACGGCCCGGTGATGCACTGATGGAGTGCGACGTCATATCGAGACATGGCTGGTTTATGGGCCATGTCTTGTGTGAATTAGCCTCGAATCGTAGACATATATAGTGCCATACGATAGACAACGGTCTGGTCTTAATATAAGATTATCAGTGCTTTTCTACAATTTAGAAATGTATTCATTAAACTGTATTACATTGGCCCACTCCTATCCTCGAATTGGTCAGCAGCTTTCATCTACTCAGAGCACTACACTTGGGTGAGAAATGCCTCCATTTGATGTTGGCAAGTAACTACAAAAGAAATCCGTTTATGCCTAATCCCTTTCTTTCGATGCCATCACTAAAGAGGAGCTGAGCAAATGTGGTGTGTCAGATTTGCACCAGATCAGTGTACGTGCCTGATGATATACACAATTAATATTTTTTAAACATAGATCTCCTACATGAGATAGCAAATTGGCATGCATTATTCTCAAAGTAAATGGTTTTGGACAAACGTCTTTCCGTTATACAGTCATAAGCCACGGGAACAACTTGTAATCAATCATTTGCACACAATAACCTCCCAATAACGTCATAACCGTCAAACATATTTATAAATACTTCTCAGATAAGCACACAATGCTTACCACTAAAAAATAGAACATATGATGTTAAACAAAGCATAAGTAAGCACATGCCTTGGAACAAGTTGTGATCAATCAATGATTTTGCACACTATGTATACCTTATGGTCCGGTCTTAATATTTCAGAGCTGAAACTCACCAAAAAACATACTTAAATTATCAGTGCTTTTCTACAATTTACAAATGTATTCATTGAACTGTATTACATTGGCCCACTCCTATCCTGGAATTGGTCAGCCGTCGCATAAACGTACGATAAACACAACCACTTGCTTGTGTTAAACGTCAAAAATAAAGACGACGGCATGTACTGCGATAAACGCAAGAGCTAGCGTAAGAGGCTGCACACCCTAGACGCTTGACGATTACCCGTGAGATTCTGATTCGTCTGAGAGAAAATCCTTAAACTGTACACTCGTGCAACTCATGCGACCAACGCTCACCCAACCAACAACTACAACTAAAGGTAAAGTCTATCTCCACTTGGCACAAGAGTAAGCGGCACAAGCCTCCACTTACTCCACTTGCACACGAATAACGAGAAACGAAAACAGGCCGAGATCACTGCCGCACAGGCCGAGATCACTGCCGCACAGGCCGAGATCACTGCCGCACAGGCCGAGATCACTGCCGCACAGGCCGAGATCACTGCCGCACAGGCCGAGATCACTGCCCACAGGCCGAGATCACTGCCGCACAGGCCGAGATCACTGCCGCACAGGCCGAGATCACTGCCGCACAGGCCGAGATCACTGCCGCACAGGCCGAGATCACTGCCCACAGGCCGAGATCACTGCCGCACAGGCCGAGATCACTGCCCAAGGCCTCCGCCCATAGGCCGAGATCACTGCCGCACAGGCCGAGATCACTGCCCCACAGGCCGAGATCACTGCCGCACAGGCCGAGATCACTGCCCCACAGGCCGAGATCACTGCCCCACAGGCCGAGATCACTGCCCCACAGGCCGAGATCACTGCCCCACAGGCCGAGATCACTGCCCCACAGGCCGAGATCACTGCCCCACAGGTCGAGATCACTGCCCCACAGGCCGAGATCACTGCCCCACAGGCCGAGATCACTGCCCCACAGGCCGAGATCACTGCCCACAGGCCGAGATCACTGCCGCACAGGCCGAGATCACTGCCCCACAGGCCGAGATCACTGCCGCACAGGCCGAGATCACTGCCGCACAGGCCGAGATCACTGCCCACAGGCCGAGATCACTGCCGCACAGGCCGAGATCACTGCCCACAGGCCGAGATCACTGCCCACAGGCCGAGATCACTGCCGCACAGACCGAGATCACTGCCCACAGGCCGAGATCACTGCCGCATAGGCCGAGATCACTGCCGCAAGGCCGAGATCACTGCCGCATAGGCCGAGATCACTGCCGCACAGGCCGAGATCACTGCCACAGGCCAGATCACTGCCCCACAGGCCGAGATCACTGCCGCATAGGCCGAGATCACTGCCCCACAGGCCGAGATCACTGCCCAAGGCCGAGATCACTGCCCCACAGGCCGAGATCACTGCCGCATAGGCCGAGATCACTGCCCCACAGGCCGAGATCACTGCCGCATAGGCCGAGATCACTGCCCCACAGGCCGAGATCACTGCCGCATAGGCCGAGATCACTGCCCCACAGGCCGAGATCACTGCCGCACAGGCCGAGATCACTGCCCCACAGGCCGAGATCACTGCCGCACAGGCCGAGATCACTGCCCCACAGGCCGAGATCACTGCCCCACAGGCCGAGATCACTGCCCACAGGCCGAGATCACTGCCCCACAGGCCGAGATCACTGCCCCACAGGCCGAGATCACTGCCCCACAGGCCGAGATCACTGCCGCACAGGCCGAGATCACTGCCCCACAGGCCGAGATCACTGCCCACAGGCCGAGATCACTGCCGCACAGGCCAAGATCACTGCCGCACAGGCCGAGATCACTGCCCCACAGGCCGAGATCACTGCCCCACAGGCCGAGATCACTGCCCACAGGCCGAGATCACTGCCCCACAGGCCGAGATCACTGCCGCATAGGCCGAGATCACTGCCGCACAGGCCGAGATCACTGCCCCACAGGCCGAGATCACTGCCCCACAGGCCGAGATCACTGCCCCACAGGCCGAGATCACTGCCCCATAGGCCGAGATCACTGCCCCACAGGCCGAGATCACTGCCGCACAGGCCGAGATCACTGCCGCACAGGCCGAGATCACTGCCGCACAGGCCGAGATCACTGCCCCATAGGCCGAGATCACTGCCCATAGGCCGAGATCACTGCCGCATAGGCCGAGATCACTGCCGCATAGGCCGAGATCACTGCCGCATAGGCCGAGATCACTGCCGCATAGGCCGAGATCACTGCCGCACAGGCCGAGATCACTGCCCCATAGGCCGAGATCACTGCCCGCATAGGCCGAGATCACTGCCGCATAGGCCGAGATCACTGCCGCACAGGCCGAGATCACTGCCGCACAGGCCGAGATCACTGCCGCACAGGCCGAGATCACTGCCGCATAGGCCGAGATCACTGCCGCACAGGCCGAGATCACTGCCCCATAGGCCGAGATCACTGCCGCATAGGCCGAGATCACTGCCGCATAGGCCGAGATCACTGCACGCCAGACACAGGCCGAGATCACTGCCTGCACAGGCCGAGATCACTGCCGCATAGGCCGAGATCACTGCCGCCTACCCAAGTACACAGCTAGAATACACAGGCACTCACCCCAAGTCACAGCTAAGAATACACGTCACTGTCACCCCAAGTACACAGCTAGAATACACAGTCACTCACCCCAAGTACACAGCTAGAATACACAGTCACTGCACCCCAAGTACACAGCTAGAATACACAGTCACTTCACCCCAAGTACACAGCTAGAATACACAGTCACTGCACCACAAGTACACAGCTAGAATACACAGTCACTGCACCCCAAGTACACAGCTAGAATACACAGTCACTCACCCCAAAAAGCTAAATACAAGTCACCACCCCAATTATAACGAGAATACACATTCACTTCCCCCAATACACAGCTAGAATACACAGTCACTTCATCCCAAGTACACAGCTAGAATACACGTCACTTCATCCCAAGTACACAGCTAGAATACACAGTCACTTCACCCCAATTACACAGCTAGAATACACAGTCACTGCACCCCAAGTACACAGCTAGAATACAGCCCTTCCCCCCCCAAAGTACACAGCAGAAAAAGTCACTTCCCCCCAAACCAGAAAAACTACACTGCCCCCCAAAGTAACAGCAAAATACACAGCCTGCACCCTACACGGGAAATACACAGTCACTGCACTCCAAGTCACAGCTAGAATACACAGTCACTTCACCCCAATTAAAAGCTAGAATACATAGTCACTGCCCCCCAAGTACACAGCTAGAATACACAGCCCAAAAAACCCCAAGTAAAAGCTAGAATACACAGTCCCTGCACCCCAAGTACACAGCTGAATACATAGTCACTGCACCCCAAGTACACAGCTAGAATACACAGTACCCCCCCAGTACAGCTAGAATACCGTCACCACCCAAAATACACAGTCACTGTACCACCAGTACACAACTGAATACACAGTCACTGAAACCCAAAATACACAGTAGAATACACAGTCACTTCCCCCAAAAACGCTAGAATACACAGTCACTGCACCCCAAGTACACAGCAGAATAACAGTCATTACCCCGACACAGCTAGAATACACAGTCACTTCACCCGAAATAAAAAGCTAGAAACCAGTCACTGCACCCCAAGTACACACCCAGAATATCAGATTTCCCCCCAAAGTACACACTAGAATAAAAGTCACTTCCCCCCAAGTACACAGCAAAATACAGTCATTTCCCCCCAGATACACAGCTAGAATACAGCCCTCCCCCCCAAAGAAGCTAGAAACAGTCATTTCACCCCAAACACAGCTAGAAACACAGCACTCACCCAAGTACACAGCTAAAATACAGTTTCCCCCCAAGTACACAGCAGAAACAATCACCACCCCAAGTACACAGCTAGAATACACAGTCACTTCACCCCAAGTACACAGCTAGAATACACAGTCACTTCACCCCAAGTACACAGCTAGAATACACAGCCATGTGGCCAAACAATGTGACAAAGTATCTGTTGCATGTCCACTATGACAATATCTGGAGCAGGGACAGAGACTTGTTTCAGTTCGAGAAGATTGGCGAGGATAGATTTGTTCCCCTTCCGTAAGCAGCCATTCTCGTTGATGAGCGAGGCAGGGATGGTGCACAAGTCATGTTGGAATATGGATGCCAGCTGCAGCAACGGTTTTGTCTAACCATAAGCAGACGAGGGAATATTGTCTCCGAGTCAAACACTATCGTGTCACCAACTTTCATTCCTCATTTATCTGCTCCATTGTCTTCAGTTGACTGGAAATCCTGGCTCGGAATCCAGACGGAAGGAGTTGCGGAATGATTTTGCCATCTTCTCACCAATAAGTACGGCATCTCTGACATGGATCTCAATGGGAGCTACGTGAACATTGTCCATGTTGTAAAGGAAATCACTGTTGCTTGATAGTGGATGAGAAGGTTTTTCCAGCTCTGCACAAATCTGCCATGTAGATACGTTAATTGTAAGATTAAACAACACTTAATTGACAATAAATTAATTATATGCATTTAATGATAGGTTTATTGTTATCATTGACTTTTATTGTTATCATTGACTTTTAATATATGTCTATATACACAATTTTTGTGATGTCATCATGTAAACCGGTAAATGTTTTGAAGCAAATAAGTTTTTCGGTAGTGTTGGTATTGGCAAATTTAAAAATAAAAAGATATATGTTTTATAACTAATTAAACTATTAAATTGTCTTAATCAATCCCTGATCATAAAAATGTATATGTATACACAGTTTTTATCTCATTATCGTGCATAGTTTCAGAAATTTTTTTTTACGATAATGGCAGTGGCTAATTTGCATATAAATATAGACAATAAAGCTTTCTAATTGTGTTTATCATAACCACTGACCTTGAAAACATGGACAGACACAATTTTTGTTAAGAACCATGCATACGTTTGACAATATTGAATAAAATAGTTGTTTGGATAATGGCCGCATTAATTTGCATAAAAAAAAATTTTCCCCCAAGGTTGTCAGAATGACAACCCAACTGGATTTCATCAGTGTGATGACAAATCCACCAAAAAACCTCATACTATAGACAATTCATAGTCCACCATTACAACCATAGGCACAGCAAATGGACTAAGTGCTTCTGTAGCTATTGTGTTTACGGTTACTGGTTAGTTTGTGGGGAACGTCTCATCCATGAGGCAGAGTTTAGGGCTTGTAGGGTGTTAAATTCCAAAGAAGCTTGGGGAGCAGTATGTGATTTCTTAAAACAAACATTTAATATGTTTATAAATTATATTAAAACATTATTAAAGTTATTGTATGGACAACTGGTGAGTTAGCCAAAAATATATATATGATGTACATAAAAGTCTGGTGAAGAAAATATGTGCTGGCAGATGTTGGGCAAGAAAGTCAGCCCTGGTCCTTTGTTCTATTTATTGGACATGCCCAGGGGCTCTTTATACCTGAATGTGAGTGTGGGTCAGTAGTCCAAAATGCTTTTGTAGCTATTGTGTTTACTTTGACATTTGCCCCAGTAATACAAGAGTGCCTGCTTTGACACCTACTCCATTGTTATTGTCCTCACTAGTGGACATGCTGCAGGCTGGATTAACACCTCTGTGTCTTGCCTGGTCAAACTCCCATTGTTGCTTCTAGCTAGTCTAACACTTGTCTCATTAGTACTCTGAGTATCCATTAAGATACCTACTTTACTACAGTTGTCCTGACTGGTGGACAGACATGGAATTTTTATAAATGAAAGTTTATTCAGAACAATGTACTCAGAACATTGTTAACATCAATAAAACACAAAACAAACAAGCACATTTATCTACACATTATAAGTTGGTCTACTATCATTGTGTTTTGGTTGGCTGATACCCAAAGGGTGGTGGGACCCATGGCCAATGGAGTTCACTACATTTAGTTTGATGATGATTTATCTATTCCATACGCTACACCATTATTGGCAAAGCTGAAGCTCACCTATAGAGATAAGAACATATCTAGTAATATTATTATTTTTAAATGCAACAAAACCTTCTTTTTCTACCACCATATATTTCTCATGTATTCATATTCTGTTCCGATAATTAATAAAGTGTCTTGTCCAAAAATAACCATTATTTTTATCCCCTGCTGATGTTCAATGTGAATATAATACATACTGGCAGAACCCTGAGCTAGTTTGCTACAGAACACACAAAGAGTAATTGTCGATAAAGATCATTTAATAATTGTACTAACAAAATATAAAACCATGATAATGTAACAGGTTAGCAGCAAGATTTTCAACAGGAAAATACAAAAATTTGCATAGATGCTAACTGCTAACAATGATGCTCTTAGCTTAGGTAAATAATTATCAAATGACAATGTAAAAGTAGCAAAGGTGGGGCAATGTTATACCCCCCCCACTATACAAAGGAAACAACACAACATCCAAAATAAGGGGGCAGAAAGGGGAGGATGGTGGGGAAGAAAATTAACCTTTGTGTTGGCTCTGTTTACAAAACACTCGCTGCAGCTCAGAGATCCAACACAGAGGGATGACGCTTGTGAAGCTACGGGGTCACCCCTGCAAATTCATCATGCATTGCTTGGCGTATTACGGACCGTTACTCGGCCCCCGGATAAAATGTTGTCTAACACATATTAAAAAAAAATAAATTTCACATCACATTGGATAAATACTATTTTGACAGGTTTGTAAAAATATTCATTATTACATAGCCGGTGGTAGAAATATCATCCATAAGTATAACAATAGTTTGAATACTATTTTCTAATGCATAATGTGTGTGTGTGTGTGTGTGTGTGTGTGTGTGTGTGTGTGTGTGTGTGTGTGTGGTGGTTGCTATTGGCCCCGGCGGCGTGCGGGGTGTGTGTTAATGAAAACTATTTTGGGATGAACATGGGTTGAACGCGGGTAATGAACGCCGGTTGAATGCGATTTGAACGCAGTTGAATGCAAGCTCATTTGCATGTGAAATTATTAACTGCACATTTGCATATAGTTGAAACTCAACTGAGCTTCAATAGTTGAATGCGAGCTCATTTGCATGTTAATTTTTCAACTCCTGGATTGTTGAAACTTAACTGAACTTCAGTTGAATTTGGGTTGAACTTCACTAGTTGAAATTTCTATCTTTTTTGTTTGGGCTGTTCCTCATACCGTTGTAGCAAATTAACTGTGCAGGGAAATTAATAGTAAGTAAGCTATCTATTTTGTTACCCTTAGAATCGACCAGAACTGAAACAGGGGCCCAGTGGATTCTTTGGGACAATCATAGACACAGTGCAGATGCCAGACGACTGGGTTGGATTGAACTAAGTGTTAAAACGACCACCAACAGCTGCGAAACTTAGTAATTAGTAATTTGAAAGATTCTGCCTGCAACTCATTCAAATTATAAACAGAACATCCAGTTTCAAAATAAAAATTGATTGGTCATGCCAAAGCAAGCAGAGTTAACCACAATAGCCTTTGATGTTTAACTTTCCCATGCAGTAGGTTTCCATTACAAATTACTGCTTGGCCAATTCTGGGCAGTGGAGCTGGCATCCTCCCTTTAAGTTAGAAATATTCAAGTTACAAATGCATCTCTCACTAACGGTTCTGTTGTCAGAGAAATTTTTATGAGGTGTATACTTGTAAATGACTCATGTCACAGACCAGATATGTACATAAAATATGAAAACGCTTGTACATATATAATATGTAAATATTTGTATTTTTTGCAATGTGTTCAACTGGCCATGGGATGAGATATGGTTTGAATAATACAACCAAAGTTATATAGTCAAGTTGCCATAATGATGACCTTGCATTGTTAACTATTGTAAACTTTTTTATGGAAATGTATTTTATATGGTTAGGAGAGCAAAATTAGCTTAGTTGCACCTTATGCAACCTTGAGCATTTCACAGAATTCAAGATGGCGGTATCGGCCATCTTAAAATTTGACAAATTTTCAACCTGTGATCTCGATGACATAGAGGGTCGTGTAATACCTCTTTTTAAGGGTTTTCCAGGATGGGGAGTCCATTTCTGAAGTTATATTTTTGATACGGGGTCAATGTCAAGGTCAAGTCAAATCAAAGGTCAAATTTACTTGTACAACCTTTAGCATTTCTCAGAATGCATGTATACATTAAGGAAATAAAACATGTGAGTTTGAATTTATTAGTCAGCCATGTCGATATGCAAGTATATACACTGTATATAACAAGGAAATAAAGAGTATATTTATTTATCATCGACACTTGTCTCCCCTTCATCGTCTTCGATATCCATCTGCTTGCTGATGAAAGGACTACAGCAGATGTCCCCTCCCTCGATTTGCAGTAGTCCGTGCATGAAAGGCCTGCCGGGTGCAGCTCAGCTCACTGGATGCGGGGGGAAAACTGGCGTGTTGAGACGGCCGGTGTGATGGCGGAGCCTTCGATTTCCAACCAAAGTTGGCAATATTTGAGCTTCTACGGGTGGATCACGTTGGTCCGCAGCCTTCCGGAGTAGCATCTGAAGATGAGCTCGGAGCACATGCTACAGCAGGTTGGCATCAGTCAGTGGAAGTTTCTTCAGTGGCGGAGGTTTCTTATGGCCACGGTAGAAGTGAGCATGTGCGTCATTCATTGTTGTACATCCCTTCTGTCCGTAGAGGGGTAAGAAGAATGTGTATGCTGTCTCCTGGAGCTGAGCGTGGATCGTGCCAGGTTGTCCGAGCACTTGATCGAGACCTGGTATATCTATCTCTATGAGCTTGAGCGCTGACTTTTTTCCTTTTCCAAAGGGGTATGACACTGTATCGCAGCCTGATAGTGCGTGGATACCGAGAAGTTGACTGCACTTTTTGGGGGCCTAACCACTGAACAGTTTCGTTGATGTCCACTATATCGCCATTCCACTGTAGTCTCGGAAACTGGCCAGACGACGTGATACAGAAGCTGACCGGCATCAACCAACACCACGTCTGGAGCATATGGAGTCGTGACAGAGACACTGAAAGACTTAACGAGCACGGCCTTGTCACCCTTCCTCAAGCAGCCGTACTCATCGATCAGGGCCGGAGGGACTGGACTCAGTTCAAACTGGAAGACATCGGCTATATCAATGCTGCGCTGCTGCCCCACGACTAACAGCCGACTGAACAGCGTCACGATGTCGTAGATGGCCTTCCCCTTGACAGTGACTGCCTTCTTGAGCAAATCCATTGTTTTGACCTTCTTTCTTTATTGTCTTGTGGAATTCACTGCTTAGCGAAGCGGAGAACTGCCTGCTCTGCTCACTCTCGATGGCTAATGCGTTCTGAACATTCACTGTGTCTGGCGCCACTTGGCCATTGCAGATGTTATAGACACCTGGTTGCTGGTCATTGAGGGGGGTGACTGTACTTTTCCAGCTCCACCGCGATCTTCTTCCGCTCGGCCTCATCCAGTCTCCTTCTTCCATCTCCTTCCTCATTATGCTTCTTCTCCTCCCCATCTACTTCACCGTGTGGCTTCAGCCCCTCCCCAGCTTCATTGTACATATGTTCCATGGTGATGTCAAGTTGGCGCACAAACTGAAACTATTCACCCACACAGCCACTTCCTCGGGACTCGTTAAAATGCCCTTCATACCTCCAGAACTCTTCCCTCGCTTGATATATGTCTGCTCTCCGAACTGATCTGCTGGCACTGCGGTCCCCCTATCCGAGTGCCGCCAGACGTGTGCACCTGCCAGTAGGTCCTCCTTAGCACGCTGGGGAAGGTGCTCCATCTGTTGCACATACCAGCTCAGGTAGCGGCAATAATTGAAACAAAGTCACTACATTGAGACTTCAACAACCTTTTGGAAACACCAGTGTCAGTCAGTGTAGACGTTCTCTTTCCCTGTTCATTTTTTCTACTCCTCGAAGTATAGCTACAGTACCATGATTTGTGAGCTAGAATATAACTTCCAGACAGAGTTTTGTATCGTTCGTCCTGCTTCATTTTGCTTGTGGCGCCGATCTTCTGCACAGCCACGGTCTTGAATGTTTGTAGCGCTCCACTGGCGTGACATGGACTAAACAGGCACTTCTCCCCTTCAGCGGCATGATGAATGTGATGGCCTGGGGGGGTAGGTTTTAAACCATTGATTGCAAAGCTTGGTGAATGCGTTCATGGTGGAAATTTGCGGGTTTAATGAAATCCGACCCATTGCTCAACCTGCAAAACTTCCTATGATACCCAGGACCTACCTACATGTAGACATATCAGACATACATGTACCTACTTATCCATCCTAGTAAACCCTGACATTCTGGAATAGGTAGGCAACGAACCACATATAATCGGTCAATAGGTGATTGTTTACTGATTTTAGGTCAGATTTGACCTTTGACCTCTGATGTGACCTTGACTTTCACCCCGTATCCAGAAAATAACTCCAGAAATGGAAAACCTTATAAAGAGGTATTACACGACCCTCTATGTCATCGAGATCAAAGGTAAAAGGTCCAAGTTTTTAATTCTGAGAAATGCTAAGGTTGCACAAGGGGCAACCAAGCTAATTTTGCTCTCCTAACTATATAAAATAATTTCCATAAAAAAGTTTACAGTAATTAACATTGCAGGGTTTCATATAGTAAGTATGAGAGCGGCAACTTGACTAATATTGCTAACAGTGGTTGTGATGGACATTGGTTTTGAAAATGTCACAGATATGAGTCTTTCTGAAAGATAATGGTTTGGAGTACTGCCGATCTAAGCAGAGATATTTTTTCTCATCATGCTGCTGCTTGACTCAAATATCTTATAGGATGTGCATAGTTAAACTTAGACATTCATTTAACATACAACTGTATAAACATTTATGTGAAATATGCAATTGTCTTGCAGTTTCTTAAAAGTGTTACTTTGCATGTAGGAGTCATTTTCCAGAATGGATGACATTGTACAGTGTCTGTTTAATTTACACATTAAGTGAATTTGTAAGTCTCGATGGCTAAGTAAGGTTTTACTGTGGGCCCGTGGTTTACAAATTTTGTTAGCTAATGTTGAAAATCAAGATGCGAGATCCAGTGGGTTGTCTATATTCTGGTGGGCTATTTTATTCTAGTGGACTTAATATGTTGGTGGGTTATTTTTATTCTGGTGGGCTATCTTTTTTCTGGTGGGCTGTTTTATATATTTTGGTGGGTTATTTAATTTTTGTGGGGCCCTCTGTATTCTGGGGGGCTAATTTTATTTTGTTGGGCTGTTTTATTTAGTTGACATGTTTTATTCTGCTGAACCGTCTACTGAAATAGTGTTTGTGCCCGGTTACAAGTTGTTGTCCACACTTTGCACAGCATACTTGAAAATGTTTGTTTTATTGAGTTACCATGTCAACCCTTGATAATATGACCTGTCACAGGTCATTCATTACTTACTTCAGTTGATGGACAAAACACTGAAGGTGATAAACGATGTCCAGTGTTTTATGTATCACCTGTGAGCATATTTTCTCTTTATATTGCTTTTTACTATGGACTGAGATAATAAATTTAACAGTTTGCTATGTGTTTTTATATTAATGGTTAACAATCCAACATCCATGTATACTGATATCTAGGTGAAAATAAATTTGTGAACAAATAAAACTTGTTTTTCCGTGCAAATATCATAACAAAATTCATATGCCCATCCACATTGTGTTAACTTAATTATTAGATTTTAACTTGCGATCAACTTAAGTTGTATTCCTGATCTATTGATGCTGGTTATGTGCTTTCAGGGATTTTCTCTCACTCCCTAACTCTCCCTCCCTCTCTCTTTGCTTCTCTCTTTCTTCCATTCTCCCTCGTTCCCCCCCTCTCTGTTCGTACAAGTGTATATTTTATGTCACATAAAGAAGACATGTTGAAGTGACCATAGACAAATGTTGGCAACTTAACTCAGAAAATTGAAATTTTGACAAGTGTATAATATATATGTGGCGGCTGCTTGATAACATGGATGTGCACCATGTGACGTCTAATGTACCTATTACATACTATTTCCCATCTGTGCACAATACGTATAATTATTATGTGCCAGGGGCTGAGTAGTGACTGTAGTAATATAGGTTTTTGTGTGTAAAAGTACCACATTAATGCTATGTTCCATTCCCAAGGCAGTCTAAATCCCATAAACAAATGCATATCTGGACAGCTAGAAGAGTTGGAGGTTGTAGTGAAGTTAGAATTATACACAGATCAGTCATATATAAAGGTGGAGGGGATGTATGATCATGGTTTCATTTATATGGATATTTGTTATTTATATGTAGCATAGTGTAAATAAGAAATTAGATCAATCGTAATATATTACTACCCGGTATTCGTTTTATATTTATTCTCGAATCTCTCTGCAGTGAATGTTCACTTGCTATTTACACAAATATTTCCACTCCCTTGGAAGAAAGATTCAAATTGACTGAAACATAATTGTCAAAACATTTCAAAAATGGCAAACATTACCTTGTAGATACAAAAAAGACTATTAAATGCATACCATAGTGCCACACTGCTGTGTGATAAAACCTTAGTAGCACGAAGCAACATACATATGCACTGAAAAAACGATGCATACTTACAGGTTCGTGCATTTGGAAAGTTTCACAAGTTGTCCACAGATGATTTAAGCCAAGTTAATAAAATCCATATTCATAATCTATGCCATCACTGTGGCATTCACATCATTTACTTTAGATGTGTTCACCATCTCTTTCTTTTCAGGTACATTCTTCATAACTTTCTCTTCACCAACATTCATAATCTATCTCTCTACCTCATTCTCTGGCTCTCTCTCTCCTATTTATCGCTTTCCCTCCCTCTCTTAAGCCACGTTCACTGTCACTCTTCAAACATCTAAACCATCCCCGTCTCTTTCTCTCGCTCACTCTCTCGCTCTCACCAGCCACATTCACCCACTTTACTCTCTTCTGTCTTTCTCTCTCCCTCTCCCTCTCTCTCTTTCTTCAGCCATGTTAACCGTCACTTTTCAAACATGTACACTATCGCTCTCTCTTTCTCATGTTCTCGCTTTTCTCTCCATGCAGCCATGCTCACGTCATTTATTCTTTTCTGTTGTGGACCCCACCTCTCTCTCTTGCTCTCTTTCTTTCTCTATCTCTCTCTTCAGCCACCCTCACCCATTTTACTATCTTCTGTTGTGGACGCCACCTCCCTCCCTTTCTCTTTCACTCTCGCTTTCTCCCTTCAGCCACACTCACCCACTTTACATCTCCAACAACTGTCCAGCTCCCATCTCAAACAATTGTGCAATATCCATCTCAAACAACTGTGCAGTATTCATCTCAAACAACTGTGCAGTATTCATCTCAAACAACTGTGCAGTATTCATCTCAAACAACTGTGCAGAATCCATCTCAAATAACTGTGCAGTATCCATCTCAAACAATTGTGCAGTATCCATTTAAAAAATTTTCGTATCCACCTCAAACAACTGTGCAGTATTCATCTCAAACAACTGTGCAGTATTCATCTCAAACAATTGTGCAGTATCCACCTTAAACAATTGTGCATTATCCATCTAAAAAAAATGCGCACCTCCGAACTCAAGCAAGTGAACGGCTCCCATCTGATACAACTGTGCAGTATCCATCTCAAACAACTGTGCAGAATCCATCTAAAAACTGTGCAGTATCCATCTCAAAAAACTGCACAACTCCCATCTCCAACAACTGTCCATCCCATCTCAAACAATTGTGCAATATCCATCTCAAACAACTGTGCAGTATTCATCTCAAACAACTGTGCAGTATTCATCTCAAACAACTGTGCAGAATCCATCTCAAATAACTGTGCAGTATCCATCTCAAACAATTGTGCAGTACCCATCTTAAACAAATGCGTACCTCCGAACTCAAGCAACTGTACGGCTCCCATCTGATACAACTGTGCACTGCTCCCATCTCAAACAACCGTAAATCATCTAAATAATAACCAATACAGCTGCCATCTCACACAGTGCCATATTCCAGGTCAAACAATTATCTAGCTCCCATCTCACAGAACTACACAGCCCACCTAAAGCAACTGTACACCTCCCATATCAAACAACTGTGCAGTTCCCATCTTTAACAACTGTCCACCCTCCATATGAAGCAACTGTGCAGTTCCCATCTCAAACACCTGTCTAACTTCCATCTCTAACAACAGTCTAGACTAGAACTCAAATACCTGTCTCAATCTAAAAAAAACTGTCTACCCTCCATCTGAAACCAGGGTCCATCTCAAACAACTGACCAGCCTCCATCTCAAACTACTGTCCAGACTCTTTCTCAAACAACTATCCAGCCTCCATCTCAAACAAGTGTCCAGCCTCTATGTCAAACAACTATCCAGCCTCCTTCTCAAACAACTGTCCAGCTCCCATCTCAAACTACTGTCCAGCTCCCATCTCAAATAACTGTGCAGTATCCATCTCAAACATCTGTGCAGTATCCATATCTAAAAACTGCGCAGGTCCCGTCTCTAACAACTGTCCAGCTCCCATCTCTAACAACCGTGCAGTATCCATCTCAAAAAAGTGCACCTCCCATTGAAACAATTATACAGCTCCCATCTGTTTCAACTGCACTGCTCCAATTTACAATTGTAAATCATCTAAATGTTACACCAATACAGCTGCCATCTTACACAGTTGCATATATTCCAGGTCAAACAATTATCTAGCTCCCATCTCATAGAACTACCCAGTGCCCACCTCCCATCTCAAACAACTGAGCAGCTACATCTCATACAACAAAAAACTCCCATCAAAAGCAACAGTACTCCTCACATATCATACAACTGTGCAGCTACCATCTCATCAAAAAAAACCTCCATCACAACCAACAGCACACCTCCCATCTAATACATTACTACAACTCATATATCTAGCAACAACACCGCTACCATCTTAAACAACTGTCCAATGCCCATCTCAATCAAGTGTCCAGCCTCTATATCAAGCATCTGTCTAGCCTACATCTCAAACAACCATCCAGCCTCCATCTGAAGCAACTCTCTAGCTTAGATCTCAAACATCTCTCTAGTCTCCATCTCAAGTAACTGTCCAGCCTCCATCTCAAACAACTGTCCAACCTCCATCTCAAACAACTGTCCAGCCTCCATCTCAAACAACTGTCCTGCCTCCATCTCAAACAACTGTTCAGACTCCATCTCAAACAATTTTCCTGCCTACATGTGAAACAATAATGCAGCTCCAATCACACATAACTGCCCAGCCTCCATCTCAAACAACTGTCAAGCATACTTCTCAGGCAACTGTCCAGCCTCCATCTCAAATGACTGTCCACCTCCCATCTCAAACAGTACAGTATCCATCTCAAACAATTGTGCAGCTCCCTTCTCAAACAACAGTCCAGCTCCCATCTCAATCAACTGTCCAGCATCCATCTGAAACAACTCTCCAGACCCCATCTCAACCAACTGTCCAGGTCTCAGGTAGTAAACTACGAACAGCCCAAACTTGGGCTAACGCAGCAGTTGGTAGTGCTTCTTGTGCACATGCGTTTGGGTGTATGTTTGTTTGTTTGTTTGTTTTACAGGTAATTTAGGATTATTGATGGTTTTAGTAGGACCATTGGTGGTGGTGTTATCTGGATTATGTTATTTTAAATGTAGTAAAATGTCATGGCTTGTTTGAAAACCCTGCATCGCTCAACAGTGGGCCATCAAAGGGTGGCTATTTCGTCTGTTGTGGCTGTTTGGCATCGATCATCATTTTTGACAAATCTCTCTGCACACTGCTGTACCTTTTAAAGATGTTTAATTTGGGTAGTGGTTTGTGGATTCCATATAGGAGAGGCATATTCAAGTTTTGGTCAGACTAGCATGTTATAGGCAGTTTCTTTTACATCAGGTTTGGATGGTCCGAGGGTTCGTTTGATCATACCTAAAACTGTTGATGATTTGGAAGCTATATCAGTGATATGATTCACCCATGTTAGTTTGGTATCTAATTTTATTCCAAGATATGGGCTGTGGAGAGTAGCATACCACAGAGGGAATACGAATGTAATCTGGGTTTGGTTTTGTTTATTAATGGGAGATCCACACATTTGGGGATATTAAACTCCATTTGCCATTTGTTGCACCATGTTTGTAGTTGGATCAGGTCAGATTAGAGGATGTTGTTATCTGTTTCAGATTTGATTCAGCCTCAATCTCAAACAACTATGCAGCTGCCATCTCAACCAACTGTTCATCTTCCGTATCAAAAACTGTGCATCTCCCATCTCAAACAACTGGCCAGCCTCCATCTCAAACAACTCTCAAGACTCCATCTCCACCAACTGTTCATCCTCCGTATCAAAAACTGTGCAGCTCCAATCTCAAACAACTATCGGCCTCCATCTCAAACAACTCTCAAGACTCCATCTCCACCAACTGTTCATCCTCCGTATCAAAAACTGTGCAGCTCCAATCTCAAACAACTATCGGCCTCCATCTCAAACAACTCTCAAGACTCCATCTCCACCAACTGTTCATCCTCCGTATCAAAAACTGTGCAGCTCCAATCTCAAACAGCTGTCCAGAATTCATCTAAAACAACTATCAAGCCTGCATCTCAAACAACTGTCCTGCCTCGATCTGATACAACTGGTGGCCTCCATCTCAAACAACTGTTCTGCCTTGATCTGAAACAATTATGGAGCTCCCATGACTAAAAACTGCGCAGCCTCCATCTCAAACAACTGTACAGAATCAGTCTCAAAAACTATGCAGTATCTATCTGAAACAACTGTGCAGTATTTATCTCAATGTACTGTGCCGTTCCCATCTCAAACAACTGTGCAGTTCCCATCTCAAGCAACTGTATGGCTCCCATCTGATACAACTACAATGCTCCCATCTCAAACATCTATAAATCATCTAAATAATACACCAATCCAGCTGCTATCTCACACAGTTGTATATATCTACCAGATCAAACAATTATCTAGCTCTCATCTCATAGAACTACACAGCGCCCACCTCAAGAAACTGTACATCACTCAAATCATACAACTGTGGAGCTACCATCTCCTACAAAAAAACTCCCATCACAAGCAACAGCACACCTCCCATCTCATACAGTACTACAACTCATATATCTAGCAATGACACTGCTACCATCTCAAACAACTGTCCAGCTTCCATCTCAAACAACTGTCCAGTCTCCATCTCAAATAACAGTCTAGCTTAGATCTCAAACATCTCTCTAGTCTCCATCTCAAGGAACTGTCCAGCCTCCATCCCAAACAACTGTCCAGCCTCCATCCCAAACAACTGTCCAGCCTCCATCTCAAACAATTTCCCTGCCTCCATCTGAAACAATAATGCAGCTCCAATCAATAATACTTGCCCAGCCTCCATCTCAAACAATTTTCCTGCCTCCATCTGAAACAATAATGCAGCTCCAATCAATAATACTTGCCCAGCCTCCATCTCAAACAATTGTCTAGTTTAGCTATCAAACATCTCTCTAGTCTACATCCCAAGGAACTGTCCAGCCGTCATCTCAAACATCTGTCTAGCATACAAATCAAACAACCATCCAGCTTCCATTTCAAACAACTGTCTAGGTTAGATCTCAAACATCTCTCTAGTCTCCATCTCAAGGAACTGTCCAGCCTCCATCTCAAACAACTGTCCAGCCTCCATCTCAAACAACTGTACAGCCTCCATCCCAAACAACTGTCCAGCCTCCATCTCAAACAACTGTCTAGCATACATCTCAAACAACCATCCAGCTTCCATTTCAAACAACTGTCTAGCTTATAGATCTCAAACATCTCTCTAGTCTCCATCTCAAGGAACTGTCCAGCCTCCATCTCAAACAACTGTCCAGCCTCCATCTCAAACAACTGTCCAGCCTCCATCTCAAACAACTGTCCAGCCTCCATCTCAAACAACTGTCCAGCCTCCATCTCAAACAACTGTCCAGCCTCCATCTCAAACAACTGTCCAGCCTCCATCTGTAACAATAATGCTGCTCCCATCATTAATACTTGCCCAGCCTCCATCTGAAACAATTGTCCAGCCTCCATCTCAAACAACTGTCCAGTCTCAATATCAAACAACTGTCCAGCCTCCATCTCAAGCAACTGTCTAGCTTAGATCTCAAACATCTCTCTAGTCTCCATCACAAGGAACTGTCCAGTCTCCATCCCAAACAACTGTCCAGCCTCCATCTCAAACAACTGTCCAGCCTCCATCTCAAATAACTGTCCAGCCTCCATCTCAACAAAAATTCTGCCTCCATCTGTAACAATAATGCTGCTCCCATCATTAATACTTGCCCAGCCTCCATCTGAAACAATTGTCCAGCCTCCATCTCAAACAACTGTCCAGTCTCAATATCAAACAACTGTCCAGCCTCCATCTCAAGCAACTGTCTAGCTTAGATCTCAAACATCTCTCTAGTCTCCATCACAAGGAACTGTCCAGTCTCCATCCCAAACAACTGTCCAGCCTCCATCTCAAACAACTGTCCAGTCTCCATCTCAAACAACTGTCCAGCCTCCATCTCAAACAACTGTCCAGTCTCCATCTCAAACAACTGTCCAGTCTCCATCTCAAACAACTGTCCAGTCTCCATCTCAAACAACTGTCCAGTCTCCATCTCAAACAACTGTCCAGTCTCCATCTCAAACAACTGTCAACCATGCTTCTCTGACAATTGTCCAGTCTCCATCTCAAACGATGTAATTTAGGTGATTGCATGTTGTGAAATGGAGGTTGATTATTGCTGCTTGAAAAGCTGTGGAGTTTTCTATTTCAGTAATGTGTGGCGGGATCATATTCCAGATGCGAATTGCACGGGGGTAAAAGGAGAACACTGCAGTGTTGATGCGGCACCTGGTGGCTATGCAATGGCCACGGTTTATTGATGGTTTTAATAGGCCCAGTGGTGTTGTTATGTGGATTATGTTATTTTAAATTTAGTAAAATGTCATGGCTTGTTTGATAATCCTGCGTCGCTCAAGAGTGGACCATCCAAGGGTGGCTATTAGGTCTGTTGTGACTCTTTGGCGTCGATCCTCATTTTTTTACAAATCTGGCTGCACAGTGCTGTACCTTTTCAAGATGTTTAATTTGGGTAGTGGTGTGTGGATTCCATATAGGAGAGGCAAATTCAAGTTTTGGTCGGACTAGCATGTTATATGCAGTTTCTTTTACATCAGGTTTGCATGGTCCGAGGGTTTGTTTGATCATACATAAAACTGTCGATGATTTGAAGCTTTATCAGTGATATGATTCACCCATGTTAGTTTAGTATTAATTTTATTCCAAGACTTGGGCTGTGGAGAGTAGCATACCACAGAGGGAATAAGAATGCAATCTGGGTTTGGTTTGGTTTGTTATTGGGAGATGAACACATTTGGGGATGTTAAACTCCATTTGCTATTTGTTGGACCATGTTTGTAGTTGGATTAGGTCAGATTGAAGGATGCTGTTATATGTTTCAGATTTGATTTTGCGATAGATGATGCTGTCATCAGCAAAGAGCCGTATTGGAGACTGAATGTTGTTGTTTGTGTCATTTATGACTAGCAGACAAATAACTGGTCCAGCCTTAATCTCAAACAAATGTGCAGCTGCCATCTTAAACAACTACCCAGCCTCCATCTCAAACAACTCTTGAGACTCAATCTCAACCAACAGTTCCTCCTCCATATCAAACACTGTGCATCTCCCATCTCAAACAACTGCCCAACCTCCATCTCAAACAACTCTCGAGACTCCATCTCAACCAACTGTTCATCTTCCATATCAAAAACTGAGCAGCTCCCATGTGTCAAACCACTGTCCAGAATTCATCTGAAACAACTATCCAGCCTACAACTCAAACAACTGTCCAGAGTTCATCTGAAACAACTATCAAGACTCCATCGCAAACAAGTGTGCAGTTCGCATCTCTAACAACTGTGCAGTATCCATCTAAAAAAAACGCGCACCTCCCAACTGAAGCAACTACGGCTCCCACCTGATTCAACTGCATTGCTCCAATCTCAAAAAACTGTAAATCATCTAAACAATACACCAATACAGCTGCCATCTCACACAGTTGCATATCTACCAGGTCAAACAATTTTCTAGCTCCCATCTCATAGAACTACACAGCGCCCACCTCAAGCAAATGTACACCTCCCATGTCAAACAACTATGCAGCTCCCTACTTTAACAACTGTCCAGGCTCCATCTGAAACAACTGTGTAGTTCCCATCTCAAACAACTGTCCAGCTACCATCTCAAACAACTGTCCAGCTACCATCTCAAACAACTGTCAAGCTCCTTTCTAAAACAAATCTACAGTCTTCGTCTCAAACATCTGTCCAGCCTGCTTATCAAACAACTGACCAGCTTCCATCTCAGACAAATATCCAGCTTCCATCTCAAACAAATGTCCAGTCACCCTTTTAAACAACTGTCCAGCCTCGATCTCAAACAGTTGTCCAGCCTCCAACTGAAACAACCTCCGTTTGAAACTATTGATCAACTCCCATATCTAACAACTGTCCAGTTCCCATCTCATACAACTATCCTGCTAAGGTCTCAAACAACTCTCTAACTCCCATCTCAAACAACTGTCCAACCACAATCTCAAACAATTGTCCTGTATCATCACAAACAAGTGTCCAACCTCCATCTAAAACAAATATCCAGTGTCCATATCAAACAACTGTCCAGCTTCCATCTCAAACAACTGTTCAGCCTGCATTTCAAACAACTGTCAAGCCTCCACCTCAAACATCCATCTAGTGTTCATCTCAAACATCCATCTAGCATTCATCTCAAATATCCATCCAGTTCCGATTTCAAACAACTGTGCAGCTCCCTTCTCAAACAACTGCCCTGCTCCCATCTCATAGAACTGTCTAGCCAGCATCTCAAACAACTGTTGACCCTTAATCTCAAACAACTGTCCAGTATCCATCTTAAACAAAAATCTAGCCTTCATCTCAAGTAACTGTCCAGCCTCCATCCCAAACAACTGTCCAGCCTCCATATCAAGTGACTGCCCAGCTTCCATCTCAAACAACTGTCCAGCTTACATCTCAAACAACTGCCCAGCCTTCATTTCAAACGAATGTCCAGCTTCCATTTCAAACAACTGCCTAGGTTCCATCTCAAACAACTGTCCAGGTCCCATCTCAAACAAATGTCCAGCCTCCATCACAAATAACTGTCTAGCTTCCATCTCAAACAAGTGTCCAGCCACCATCTCAAACAAGTGTCCAGCCTCCATCCCAAACACCTGCTTAGCCTACATCTCAAACAACTGTCTAGCCTTCATCTCAAATAACTGTTTAGCCCCCATCTCAAACAAGTGTGCAGCCTCCATCTCAAACAACTGTCCAGCCTCCATCCCAAACATCTGCTTAGCCTCCATCTTAAACAACTGTCTAGCCTTCATCTCAAACAACTGTCCAGCCTCCATCTCAAACAAGTGTCGAGCCTTCATCTCAAACAACTGTCCAGCCTCCATCCCAAACATCTGCTTAGCCTCCATCTCAAACAAATGTCCAGCAACCATCTCAAACAACTGTCCAGTCTCCATTTCAATCAACTGTCCAGCCTTCTTCTTAAACAACTGTCCAGCATTCATCTCAATCAACTGTCCAGTCTCCATCTCAAACAACTGTCCAGCATTCATCTCAATCAACTGTCCAGCCTTCATCTTAAACAATTGTCCAGCATCCATCTCTTACTCCCACTTAACACAATTATCCCACAAGCGTACAACTCCCACCTCAGACAACTATAATACTCCTATCTCACACAACAGTATAATCTCCCATCTCCAATAATTGTGCAATTCCCAGCTCTTAGAACAGGACACCTCCCATCTCATGCAACAGTAAAGTTCACATCCCATACAACTGCACTACTTCTCAAAATGTAAATACAATTCCCATTTCATACAACATAGTAGCTCTCTTCTCAAACAAGCATACACCTCCCATTTCATACATTAGACCAACTACCATTTCAAACAACAGTACAGCTCCAATCTCATAAATTGCACAGCTCCCATGTCAAACAACTGTCTATTTCCCATCTCCTAGAACTACACAGCTAACATCCCACACAACTGGGACATTACCATCTGAAACAAATGTACAGCTCCTATCGCATACAACTGCACAGCTTTCATCTCATAGATTTACACATATAGAATCTTATACATCTGGACAGTAGCCATCTCAAACAACTTGTTCTCATCTCATAGAACTTTACAGCTGCCTTCTCACACAACTGCACAATTCCCACATTTTACAAATGCACAGTTCCCATCTCAAACAACTGCACAAATATAATATTTTACAAAGGCACAGCTCCCATCTCACATAGCTGTACACATCGTCCCATCACATGCAACAGTACACCTCTGATGTCATACAATAGTACAACTCACATCTCTAGCAACAACACAGCTACCATCTCAAACAACTGAACACCTCCCATGTCATACAAAAGAACAACTCCCTTACAAAACAACAGTATAGCTCCCATCTTAAACACCTGTACAGATATCATCTCATACAACTGCATAGTTTCGATGTCTTAGAACAGTACAGCTCCCTTCTGATACAACAGTACAGCATCGATCACACACAACTATACAGATCCCATCACTTACAATTGCACAGCTCCCTTATCAAACAACAGTACAGCTACAATCTCATACAATTGCATAGATCCCATCTCAAACAACTGCACAGCTCCCATCTGAAAACAATGTACAGCTCCAATCTCATACAATTGCACAGCTCCCTTCTCATAGACCTAAACAGCTAAAATCTCACACAACTGGACATCAGCCATCTCAAACAATGTAGAGACCCCATTACTTACAATTGCACAGCACCCATATCAAACAACTTTACAGCTTCCATCTGTTACAACAGTATTACTCCCACCTCATGAAATTGTACACCTCCCACCTCCCACAACTGTACATCTCCCATCTCACACAATTGTGCAACTTCCGTCCCTCCCATCTCAAACAACAATAAACCTCCCATCCCATACAATTGCACAACGCCATTTTCATGCAACTGCACAACTCCTATCTCACACAACAGCACAACTCCCATCTCATGCAACTACACAGCTAACATCTCAAACAATTGTACAGCTCCCATTTTATACTACAGATTAGCTCCCATCTAAATGTAAATGTTTATTAATTTATATAGCATCATATTTATACAATGATATTCTATGGTGTTGTACAATATACGAATCAATATAAACATTCAACGTAATACACATATATTGATATAATATAAAATAGTAAAATAAATTAGGTAAATAAATATACAACTACATTGTTTAAGTAATAAAAAATAAAATGATTTTTAGTACAAATCCGACATAGAGTAAGTAGTTATCTCACACAAACCTACAACTCCCATCTCATGCGTTAGAACAACTACAAATACCAGTTCTGCTCCGATCTCATACATTTGCATAGCACCCATGTCAAACAACTGTGTAGCTACCATCTCATACAAATGAACTGCTCCTATCTCAAACAACTGCACAATTACAATATCATACAATTGCTTAGCTCCCTTGTCAAACAACTGTGTAGCTACCATCTCATACAAATGAACTGCTCTTATCTCAAACAACTGTGTAGCTACCATCTCATACAAATGAACTGCTTCTATCTCAAATAACTGTGTAGCTACCATCTCATACAAATGAACTGCTCCTATCTCAAACAACTGTACAATTACAATCTCATACAATTGTTTAGCTCCCTTGTCAAAAACCTGTCCAGCTCCCACTCATAGAACTGCACAGCCCACAACTCATACAACTGGACAGTTACCATCTCAAACAACTGTACAATTACCCGGTACAATCTCATACAATGGCTTAGCTCCCTAGTCATACAACTGTCCAGCTCCCACTCATGGAATTGCACAGCCCACAACTCATACAACTGGACAGTTACCATCACAAACAACTGTACAATTACAATCTCGTACAATTGCTTAGCTCCCTTGTCAAAAACCTGTCCAGCTCCCACTCATGGAATTGCACAGCCCACAACTCATACAACTGGACAGTTACCATCACAAACAACTGTACAATTACAATCTCGTACAATTGCTTAGCTCCCTTGTCAAAAACCTGTCCAGCTCCCACTCATAGAACTGCACAGCCCACAACTCATACAACTGGACAGTTACCATCTCAAACAACTGTACAGCTCCCATCACTTTCAACTGCACAGCTCCCATCTCAAACTACTTTAGACCTCCCATCCCATACATCTGCACAGCTCCCACGTCTTGGTACAGTATAGGGGACCATTTCACTAACATATTAAGGAAAACACACCCATCAACAGAATCAGACTTAAAATATAAAGAGAATTTAAAAATTGCTCTTCATTAACGTGATCCTTAACTGAATTGTAAGCTACGAAGCGAAATGTTCATAAACAATGAAGGAGCTCCCTTTTTTGTTACGTGTATCGTCATTTGACCATCCAGCTCTTTTATATTATTCTTATTTTTATACATTTTTACTCCTGTATTTGATTTTTTATGAAAGCTACAATTGAGTTTCCCTGTCCTGAACAACAAAGTTTTATTGTATTGTATTGTGTTGTGTTGTGTTGTGTTGTGTTGTGTTGTGTTGTGTTGTGCTGTGCTGTGCTGTGCTGTGCTGTGCTGTGCTGTGCTGTGCTGTGCTGTGTGTGTGTTGTATTGTATTGTATTGTATTGTATTGTATTGTATTGTATTGTATTGTATTGTATGATTAGACGATGCAAAAAGCAGACGACAAACGACACTGGCTGTCATTGGTGTTGCTGCCTTCGAGTCGAAGTTTGCATTTTCATTGAGTTTATCGGTTTGGACTGTTGTAGGAATTATTTAATGTAAACTTAAAGTAATATGCACGTGTGTACATATATATGCAATCCCATGTTATTGGACTACTCAGTATCTGCCTTACAGAACCACAGTCAGCAGTTTTCTCCAACAAATTTCGAAAACATCCAGCAATGTATGAACATTATTAATGAGGACCACTCATTACATCTCTGGCACACAAGCACAGTGTCAAATTAGTGTTGTTGGTAGTACAATACATAAAATATTTGTAATGCGATAATTATTTCACACAGCAAATGGTTTCATAATCATCACTATGGGATTCTCTGTTAACTTTAGTCTTAGCTGTGGTTATCATAATGAACAGTTTCATGTCCTTTCAGCCAATACATTTATATGTTATGATTATTTACATAAATCTATGCCTAAATGTAATAAATTATTTAGATGTATCCAAGTTTTTTAATGAGTGAAGCTTAATGTAATATTTTGTAGGATTATAGCAATTGGCTATGTGCTGTGTAATCATG
>JAODUO010002705.1:40000-55000 GCA_025642075.2 Ridgeia piscesae
GTGTGTGTGTGTGTGTGTGTGTGTGTGTGTGTGTGTGTGTGTGTGTGTGTGTGTGTGTGTGTGTGTGTGCGTGCGTGCGTGCGTTCGTGCGTGCGTGCGTGCCTGCCTGCGTATGTGCGTCCGTGCGTGCGTGCGTGCGTGTGTGCGTGCGTGCGTGCGTGCGTGCGTGTGCTACCTCGTGAAAGGTCTAACGCAACAGTACCTCTGAAATGATTGCAGAGTTATATTCCACTCACACACACAGATAGGGTATGGTTAACAAAAAGATTAAGTACACTTTGGTGAAACGTTTAAATCATTCGGGAAAACTTGGCAAAAAAAAACCTTTAACCAGAAATGCCCAAAGACATAGAAACGTCCGATTGTTTGTAGCTATGTTCAGGGCACGCTTGAAGAATCTTTTCGACACGCTTACAGAATCTTCTTTTCTCGTAGCACAGTTTACTTACCGAAAATACCGCTGAAAAGCGGTTTTTTGTGTGAATCACGTTGCACATACACGTCACCTCTACGCACACAGTGCTACGTTAAGTACGTCCAACAACAAAAATCAACTGCACAGTGATAATTCAACTGGGCAAGGTTATAATGAGTAAGCACAAACCGATCATTAATGTCGCATGATCCCTGACCCCATGCGGTAATCGTCCGAACTACTGTCTGGTGGACAAGGCGTCAAATGTGTCGGACACCGTGAGAATGCGGCTCTCGGGGCGAACTGACTAGGACGAACGAGCAGGTGTAAGACGACAATTAGTGTCCGTCCGTCATTATCCGACGAAAGAGCCCGTATTAAGATAGAGTTTTAGTGTGATGTGTGATTTTTGTTGCGTGGTAGAGAGAATATTGAATGTACTGTTGCGTTAGATCTTTCACGAGGTAGCAACAAGTACACGCTTGTCATTCGCTCATTAGCAAGGTGACTATTTTGCAGAACTCACCAATATTTGAAAATCCGTTGGCACAGGTTTGGGTAGATTGTTTTCTGAAAAATGACATAACAATTTCACGAAATTTCCTCAGGAGTTCAGTTGAATATAATATTTCGTATACTGAGAAAGAAGAACAGAAATGTTGTGGAGATATACATTTTCTATCCAACGTACGATAGGCTATAATGTGTCGGACAAACAGCAGAACAGGTGTCGAGAGCCGCCATAATAATATTATTTCATCGTGCACGTTCACATACTTGCGCGCGCCAAGTAAACATATGCACGCACGCGAACGCGCACGCGAACGCGCACGCGCACGCGCACGCGAACGCGCACGCGAACGCGCACGCGAACGCGCACGCGAACGCGCACGCGACGCACGCGCACGCGCACGCGCACGCGCACGCGCACGCGCACGCGCACGCGCACGCGCACGCGCACGCGCACGCGCACGCGCACGCGCACGCGCACGCGCACGCGCACGCGCACGCGCATGGTCGTATGCAGGCATACATGCCCATGAATGTTTTTACCGCATTTTCACTCGGGATAGGGTCCCAGAAGGCTAGTGTTACCGATAAAAGGCCAGAATTGTTGACGAAGACAAATCCACGTACACACGTTCGCACGACCACGCGAACGCATACATGAAATGTAGGAATGTGCTTATGCATAAACGGGCACGACATTGCCAGGAATTTGCACACGGCCCAGCTGCGGGTCGCACAATTAGTATCCGCCTAACAACGATTTATACGAAGTCGAAGTGGATCAGCGGTAGGTCATTTATTTTCACTGTTTAATCCTTTTCTTTTCCTTCATCTTTGTCTTCATATTTCTAATATCCTTACTATTAATTCGCTTCAATTTTGTTTCAGGAAACGGCCACAGCGACATCGAGATTTAACAAGATTTAACAAGATTGCCACCTCTTTGCTAATGTAACTCCATGTCCTCTAGTCCTTCTCTCTTCCTTGACTGTGAAAAAAATATTTCTGTCAATATTTTCATTTCCATTCAATATTTTAAACACCTCAATCTGATCTCCTCTCAATCTTGTGGTTTCTAGTGTTGTTAAACCACATTCTTTTAGACGCATTTCATAACTAATATTCCTGAGTTTTTGTATCATTTTGGTTGCTCTCCTTTGTACTCTTTCTAGCATATCAATATCCTTCTTGCGATATGGCCTCCATGCTTGTATACAATATTCTAAGTGAGGCCTAACTATTGTTTTATACAGCGGTATTATTAGTTCTTTTTCTTTGTAAACTATATTTCGCCTAATTAATCCAAGAATTTGGTTTCCCTTCGCTGCTGCAATTCCACACTGCTCTGATACCTTCATGTCAGCACTAATAGTTAACCCTAAGTCCTTTTCCTTTAAGGTAGTATTTAGTACAGTATCACCCATTGTATATTGTGCATCTTCATTCCCATGTCCTGTGTGAAGGCACTTACACTTTCCAAAATTAAACAGCATTTGCCACTTCTCAGACCATTCTTTCAACTTATTAAGATCATCTTGTAAATGCTGTCTATCTGCATCACTTTTAATTTTCCTAAACACTTTTGTGTCGTCCGCAAACTTCAACACCTTGCTTGTTATGTCATCATCCAAATCATTGATATATATTAAGAATAAAATAGGTCCCAGTACTGATCCCTGCGGTACTCCACTCAAAACCGCTTTCCAGTTTGAAACCTCCCCATCAACTATTACTCTTTGTCTTCTATCAATAAGCCATTTTTCTATCCAGTTGATCATTCCATTTCCTATGCCATGGGCCTTTAGTTTAAGTAGTAGTCTTTGGTGTGGCACTTTGTCAAAGGCTTTTTTAAAATCTAAGTAGATTATATCTACTGGTGATCCCTCATCTAGCCACTTCGTGACATCTTCCAAAAAACATAACATATTTGTTAAGCATGACCTCGCTTTTAAAAACCCATGTTGAGATGGGTTTATCAATTTATTTTTAACAAGAAAATCAACCAGGTGATCTTTAATTAGTCTTTCTAATAGTTTGCAAATCACCGATGTTAAACTCACTGGTCTATAGTTCTCTGACTTGTTTCTCGAACCTTTTTTAAATAATGGTATAATGTTTGCTTCTTTCCATTCTAACGGAACTATTCCCTCCTCTAATGACAAATTGAACACTGTTGCAAGCGGTATGCTGATTTGTTCTACAATTTCCAATAGTAATTTGGGAGGAATCCCATCCACTCCAGGTGATTTATTATCCTTCATATCTCTTATTTTCATAGCTACCATTGTTGGGGTTACAATTAGTTGTCCTAAATAGTCAAACTCTCTCCCTTCGAACTTAGTCTCAAGTACTGGTAATATACTAATATCTTCCCTGGTAAACACCGAACTAAAGTACTCATTTAGGTTTTCTGCCATTAAGAATCCCTCTGTTATTATGTTTCCATCACTACCTTCTAGAGGACCGACCTTATCCTGAACTTTCTGTTTACTTCGAACATACGCATAAAAACTCTTGCTGTCATGTTTTATATGTGGACTATTAACTATACAACTTGTATAATGCGATGGCGATAGGAAGTCCAGAAAGCGTTCTTTGCGATCTTCCACCGCAATCAAGGAGAAGTCGGATTTTCATCAAGTTGATGAAGCTGGAAAATTGTGACTTTATTTATAATTAATGGACAATAAATGTGGAGAAACACACGTCCTCCTCCCTGACAGGGTTTAGAGGTTCGGTGCCCGGCTTGCAGATTCCTTCCATGACTTACCCGCAGTCTTCAACTTTTAGAATAATACTTAAACAAACAAGTTTCATACGGTTTGTGTCGAAGTTTTCTCGTAACCAATGGAGATGTGGGTAGGCTTGTAGATAATAAACACGATCGAAGTGATGATATCCAAAATACTCCGTGACAAACAGTTCAGATCTTCATGTAATGAGATTTGCTCATATTCGCCCTGTTGAGATATGTAAAAGTAAATAGGTAAGTTTTTATATAGCGCAGTATCCAGTCCTCAGGACTGCTCGAAGCGCTTTTACACTTTACTTCCCCGACAGACCTGTTCAGTCAAATACCGTAAGTTAATCCATCGTCAATCCCCATTCATTAGTTGTTTTCAACACCACGATGTCCTCGAAAAGACCAACTCGGGTTGAACAAGTTCTGCAAACTATTGATGCATTTATAAGTAATTACCAACGTCTTGAAGGCGATTCGGCTCTCAACCGGCAGCCAATGCAGCTCCTTCAGCACTGGTGTGATGTGGGGTCGTTTTTACTGGTGCGGGTATTAGCATGGCTGCATTGTTCTGGACACGCTGCAACCGTCCGTCATACAGGTATGTTATGCAATCTTGAGTGAGTTGCAGTAGTCTAGGCGAGAGGTGACGAGTGCGTTGGCCGCATTTTTCGCGGCTTCAGTTGTTAGATAATGCCGTGTTGTTGATAGTCGACCTGTGCAGATGATAGTTACATGGAGCACACACAGCAGTCACATGATCTGTCATTGTCAGATGTGAATTCCCAAATTCCTTATGCGGTCTGAAGGTAAATTCATATCGTCTACAGTTGTCAAGGAACAACCTCCGTACACCCAGATATGATGTTTTGATGTAAAGACCATCATCTTAATTTTTCGTCATTTAGTTTCAGCATGCGTAGCGCCATATCCGTCGCCTGACTCCTCTAAAAAGGTTTACAGTCTGTGAGGCGATCGCCTTGCAGTTTCCATTTGGTCGCGTTTTATAAGACTACGACGCATAATATTCAGTGTCGTCGGCGTATCTGTGGTATTTTAGTCCATGTCTTTTAAATATCCGCTGCATTGGAGTGGTGTATAGTACGGACATAATTGGCCCAAAGACCGAGTTCTGTGGCACACCACTTTGTAGCGGAGTAGTCGGGGATGTTATAGTCTATCTGGACACATTTGGCGCAGAATTCCAAGTATGTCCGGAACCCTGATAATACCTTTTCAAGCACACTGTACTCGTCATGCAATAGTGTCTGTAATTGTTCATGGTCAGTCGTTTCGAACGCATTTGATAAGTCCAGCATGAAAAACAGCATTGCACGATTCTTGTCAAACACACCAGCAATGTCATGCCGAACACGCAGTAGAGCTGTTTCTGTAATATACAATATGCTGATTGATATTCTTCATGCAGCCCATTCAAAGTGAGATGGTCAAGCAAACAACGAACTGTAAGTTTATCCAAGGTTTTTGCCGACGAATATTATACAGAGACTGGTCTATAATTCTTTAACAGTTCTTTGTCGAGAGTGTCAGATTTCATAAGCGGTTTTACTATTGCTGTTTTCAAAGTGATCGAAAAGAGTCCTTGTTTAAAGCTGTTGTTTATTATTGCCACCAGTCTGCATGTCGTTGACAAATTCTGTATCAATGAAGCCCACAGTCGTACGTAAAGTAGCATATTACGGCCAGCCTGTCATTCGTAAATGGTGCGAGAATGTCTAACTCAAAATTCTGACCTGCTGGGACAAATTTGACTTCAAATTTGGAATCAGCATATATTAGATTTAATGTAAAAAGATTATAGCAAAATTGCCGTATTGCGAAATACACAAAATAGACAAAATATACTAAGTACAAGAAATCAAAATGACATCCACGAAAATGACTAAGTCCTGTATCAAATATGTACGTTATTACAGTATATTACATATTATTACATATTACAGTATATTACATATTACATTATCAGGCAGAAACACGTTACTATATTATCAGTCAGAATTATTACATTATTAGGCAGCAAGTTTATTACATTATCGAGTATATCATTACATTATCATGCAGTTATTATATTATCGGATGTCTTATTACATTATTAAGCAGTTACTACATCGACAGGCGATTATTACATTTTCAGTTATAACAAACCTATTACCATATTCCGTCGAAGTCAATATAATGCACATTTAGACCTGTTTGTTTAACAACAGAGTTCCTCGTCGTTGTCACAATGGGTGGAATTGGTTCTCGTGCTTGCAGGTGGCACTGACCGCCAGTGGTCCCTCTGTGTGTTGGTGTTGCGTAACAAAGGTCCAATTGTTTCAGGTCATAGTAGACTGCCCAGGAGACGCGCATTGGCGATTTCGTGGAGCGTTGACTCATTCTAACTCAGACCAAAGCACTGCTTCCTACGCTGCAGCTCATATCAGGGGTCAGGGAAGAAAATTTTTTTAAATTTTGTTAAGGTATTAACCTGTGGAACGAACGTCTACAGAGGTGCAATCCTTCTTCTTCCTTTTCCCGGTCAACATACTGACCATTATTTTCATTGGTTTATTTAAGAGTTTTCCTTCACTAGAATTAGTGAGTACACAATCCATACAACAAAAACATATTTTTTAATGTAAGACTATTTTAATCAAATGTAGGTCAAAGAGGAAAGTAAATTTATATTTTAGGTCACTTTCGAGAATACTTAATATGTGCGCATGTAAATGTTGTTCTCGAGAAAGCTTCCCTTCCAAAATATGATCTAAATAATTATAGACCAATTTATAATCGTAGCTTTATTTCAAACATACTTGAAAATGGCATAGCAGGTCGCCTCAGATGTCATTTTAACTCAAAGCACTCATTGTGCATACAATGTCAGCATACAAAGACTTTCATTATACAGAAACTGCTCTCCTTATAGTGCACAATGACTTTACACTTAACATTGATTAAAGCATATTAACAACACTCACCCTGTTTGATTTACCTGCGGCCTTTGGTACTATTGATCACAATACGCTTATCGAACGTTTATCTACCTTGTACGGCATATTCCCTTTAAGGCTTAACCTCCGGTTTTGGTTTTTTTCAAATTTCACCCGGGCCCTTTTTTTTTACCCCCCTCCCCTTGAACCTCCCCAAATCTAAATTTCCAAAACTGGCTTTTGTTTGCGCCCCCCTTAAAAAAAGGCCCCCAAAAATTTTTTTGGGGATAAATTGGAAACCAAAATTTTTATTTTTATTTTAATAAAAAATTTTTTAATTTTTAAAAATTAATTAAAAATTTTTTTTATATATTTTTTATTAATATTTTTTAAAAAATATAATTTTTTATAAAATTTTTATTTTTTTTAAAATTTTATTAAATTAAATTTTGAAATTTTAATACCAATTTTAGTTTTAATTATTTTTTAAATATAAAATTTCCCCCCCTTTGAAATGTTTTTTTTGTTCCCCCAAAAATTTTAATCTTAATTTTTAATAAAAAAGGGGTTTTTATTCCCTTCAAACCCCGTTTGGGTTTTGGCCCCCCTTTTTTTTTAATTGTGGTTTGGTCCCTTTTATGAATTTAATGTTATGGAAATGTTTTTTTTTCCCCGGCCCAAGGGGGAAGGCCCCTTAAATAAATTAATAATAATATATATATATATATATATATATATATATATATATATATTTTTGTATATATATATATATATAAAAAAAAAAGGAAAAACCCCCGGGCCCGGCCCGGGCGGGAAAAAAACCCCAACAACAAAAAAAAAAAAAAAAAACCCCCAAAAATTGGCACCCCCACACGCACGCACACGCACGCACACTCACCACACAAGTTACCCATACCTAGCTTACGTAACACGTCCAACAAGCCGGCCTTTGTTTCGACACGCTATTCAAGACACCCTGCGGGACACTAGTCGCATGTTGTCGGCACATGCGCATAGACTTCTGTTTGGTCTGGCGAGGATTTTCAAGGAGTGTTTTCCGCAGGGACGATTACCATAAGACATGCTTTATACAACGAAACCTTTGCAAAAGTACTACAACAAAGTGGAAGTGTTTAGAACGTATGAATGTACGCCAGGTTACAAGGGTGGATGGTTCCGGCTGATGTCACAGCATTTATTCGTAAGTCACAATAGCAAACTGTATAGTGCGTCATGTAGTGAACGACTCCATTTTGCTCATGCTAATTCACGAACCAGGCACTAGGTAGCAGTGTAATGTAAGACCGTACAAGGTGCCATGTTTGTGGAAACTATTGTGCATAAAAAGAACTTACCGCAGGCTCGACACTTGTTTATTCGTTGTAAAGCGTCTCAGCCTTGTAGCAGAGGTCAAAAAATCAAAAGATTTACATGTTGATATATTGGCCAACACTACCGACACTTGTAACATACATATAGTTTTGAAAATTACGCGGTCTACGTATCTATGTTTTTTTATGTGACCACAAGCGCAGACACAAACAGGAACGCAAGCTTTCTGTTACGCGCAAACTACACTGCATACTTTCAAAAATACTGCTCATATTACCGAGATCACGCTGTGGTGTACCAAACAATATGATAATTTTAAAAGGGGGGGGTTTTTTTGTATTTTATAATTTTAATATAATTATATATATATATATATATATATATATATATATATTTTAAATTTAAAATAAAAAATTTATTTATTATTTAAAATATTATTTTAATATATTTGAAAGGGGGTGGGTAAAACCCCAAAATTTTTAAACGGCCCTTTTTTGTTTGCCCTTTTTTAAAAATTATGTTCTACATTTTTTTTAAAGGGGCCTGGTACCCCCAAAACCCAAAAAGTTAAGGGTGCCCTTTGGAACCCAAAAACCTTTGGCAAAGGAAAAAATTTTTCACTAAAAAAAGGTTTTAAAAAAACAAAAGGTCCGTGGTTGCCAAGGGGTAAAATTTCCCCCGGGGCCGGTGGAATCCCCAATTACCCGGGGAAAAAAATTTTAAACATAAATGGGGATTAAATTAAAACAAAGTGCAAATTGCGGCCCCGGGGGATATAATTTTACCCGGGGAACTAAATCCAAGGGGTTTCGGGCCCAAAAAAAAAATTTAAACTAAAAATTTTTATGGGTAGTTTTAAAATTTTTTTTTTAACCAAAAATTCAAATTTTTTTAATAGACCCCGATGTTTTAAGAAAAGGGTCAGTTCGGGAACCGTAAATTTTTTTTGTGAATTGGGAAAAATTTTTGGGGGGGGAAATTTTATCTGCCCCTTAGGGTTTTAAAAGGGGGGGGGTCCCCCTCGCCCCCCCAAAGCCGAAATTTTTTTTGTGAACTTAAAAATTTTGGGGGGAATTTTCTTACTTTTGGGAAAAGTTCACCCCCCCCCCCCCCCCAAAAAAAAAAAAAAAAAGTGCAGGAATCCGCCGCTTCGGTCGTAGGCGATAAGCATCAAGCAGGCAAGGGGTGAATGTGAAACACAAATTTCATAATTTATAATGACTATTAATGTGCTTGACGAATAGAACCTACTAATAATATCAACACAAGAATGCAAACTGATAGAGCACGGCAACGGCTCAGCCCGGTGTCGCGCTTACATTTTTCCGGTCGTTATAAACTTTCCGATTGACGTTTCTGCGCATGCGCGATAAATATAAAATCACCAATGTGCAGCGAAACGACAAAGCATTTTTGGTATGGATGCCACTACTGTGAAGAGTTTGCCTGTGACAACACGGACTTATGTTCTACTGTGTGTTCTATTTATATCTATGGTCCCTGGTGACAAGATACAAATGTTACACCCGGGGTCCCAATCCCACCATTTGGCAAAGAAATTTGGAAACCTAAAAGTGATTACTGTGAACAGTTGCTTAAAATGTCGTTCAATACAATAACATCTTACGTTTGTTTAAATCAAGGGCACGGATTTATGGCGCACTTTTAAATCACCTTTTCTATCAAAACATGCTTCAAAACTTGTTTGCCTCGTGTTAATTTGCTTCAAATAACTGTATATATATCCTAACGAACAACCGTAATATATATAAAAATGCATTGTCCTTTCGCTGCACATTAATGATTTTTCATTTATCCCCATGCGCAGAAACGTCAATCGGAACGTTTATAACGCCGGAAAAATGTAAGTGCTACACCGGCATGATGATTATTTACTGAAGTAAGATCAAGTTGCGCGCTGTGGCCAGTCGATTTTCTAATGGGTGGTCGGAACTAGTCCTATGTAGCGGCTTTTAAGAGAGAGGAGTGGTGAGTCAGGCTACATACCCCGCAATTTTTCTGAACTGAAAAGTGGGGGGACAGTTCCTATGCTGTCCTCCACGATGAAAAGTGGGGGGACGCGTCCTCCGTCCCCCACCGATCGACGCCCGTGCTAGAGCCTATAAATAATGTCAACACAAGGTTGCAAACTGATAGAGCCCGGCAACGGCGCAGTCCGGCAAGATGGTTATTTACTAAAGTAAGATCAAGTTGCGCGCTGAGGCCAGCCAAGCAATTATTTATCTAGTCGATTTTCTAATGGGTGCATGGTCGGAACTTCATATCGCGGGGTTTATAGTCTAGCTAGTCCTGTGTAGCGGCTTTTAAAAGAGGAGTGGTGAGTCGGGGTATATGCCCCGCAATTTTTCTGAGCTGAAAAGTGGGGGGGACAATTCCTATGCTGTCCCCCCGCTAAAAAATGGGGGGCCCCGTCCCCCCCCTCCCCCACCGATTGACGCCCCTGGGTGTATCAAACAACATGTGCATAATTACCCAAACGCGGGGCGTGTGCTTGCGTGCGTGCGTGCGTGCTTTCTTTCGTGGGGTGTAAAAGAGAAAGTGAGCGCACAACAAACGCATTTCTCTCGCGCTCACACACAAACACATTCAAAATAGTGCGTTTTTGGGAGAAATGTCGCTTGCTTTCTTTTCTCCGGAACCACACGAGGCGGAGTTGCGCAGATTAAGCGTGTTCGGCGACAGGAAGTATGTCGAGAGGCTTGATCCCCCTTAGCGAGAGAACACAATGTTCAGACATCTGTAACAGACTCCCCATCGAAAGGGATCCCAAAGTAAGTAATAATTTATACGTTCGTGTTTTCACCGTCTCGTGGTCACCGCGAACCAACTACGTAGCGAGTGCTGGAATTTGCCGATGCAGTGCATTTGGTTATTTTGATCTAAGCGAAATATGCGATTTCAAGCAGCAATATAATATATGTCTTTATGATGCGGGTTTCTACGCACAGTTCCGACAGGGCTAGATGTTATATGCGTGTAGGTTTGGCGAAATGTGTGTTTGCGGATGGTTCCGGCTGATGTCCTAGAAGTACATGCTACAAAAATATAGAGAAAGCACACGCCTTCTCTCTCTTATATATATATATATATATATATACATCTTACATAGCTATACTGTTTCATTTGTGATCACGAACTGGCGCACACTCACAATATACACACATTAAACACGAACTGACACTTATACACTCACAAGTACACACAGACACACACACACACACACACACACACACACACACACACACACACACACACACACACACACACACACACACACACACACACACACACACACACACACACACACACACACACACACACACACACACACACACACACACACACACACACACAGCACACATTTTGCATAGACACGCACATTCAAGAAAATTGTCTTACATAGTTATGGTATGTTATTTATGATCACGAACTGGGGCACACTCACAATCTATACACTCAAACATGCACTGACACTCATACATTCACAATTACACACGCAGACAGACAAACCACATACACACCCACCCACTCACCCACACCTCCCCCCACACACAGAAGTAAATAAATAAATATATATATAATATATATATATATATATATATATATATATACACACACACATCATCACCTCCACCGCCACCACCACTTCCAACACCGTCACCATCACCACCACCATCATCATCACCACCACCACCATAATCACCACCATCACATCCACTATTTTCACCACCATAACCGCCACCATCATCAGTACAACCACCACCACCACCAACAACAACACCAGCACCTCCACCACCACGACGACGACCACCACCACCTCTATCACCACCACCACCACCATCATCATCTCCATCACCTGAACTGTCGTCACCACTTGATCCCCACCACCACCTTTATTACCACCACCTCTTCCACCACCATCATTTCCATCACCAACACGCATATACATATATACACACCACCACCTAAACCGCCACCAACACTTCCAACACCATCACCTCAACCACCACCTCCACCACAATCATCTCCATCATCAGCACCACCACCTCCACCACCACCACCACCACCAACATCATCGCCATCACCACCAGTACCACCACCATCATTTCCATAACCACCACCACCGCCGCTACCACCACCACCACCTGTACCACCACCACCACAACAACAACAACCATCATCTCCAGCACCACCAATAACAACAACAACAATAACAACAACAACAACAACACCAGCACATCATCCACCACGACGACCATCACCACCATCTATACCACCACCACCACCCTCTCCATCCCCACAACCACCACCACCTCTACTACCACCACCACTTCCACCACCATCATTTCCATCAGCACCACAAACACAACCACCACCAACACACACGCATATACCTAAATACACATCACCACCTCCACCACCACGAGCACTTCCAACACCATCACCACCACCACCTCCACCACAATCATCTCCATATATATAGCTATATATCATATATATATAAAATTCATGTATGTATTTTTATGTATGTATGTATATAATTTTAATATAATTATATATATACATATATATATGTATATATATATATATATATATATATATATATATATATATGGTGCTAATTCTAAAATAAACAAAGGCCTTTATGTTATGCTATTTAAAATAGTTATGTTGGCTACATATATTTGAAGAGGGGATATGGCTCACCCCAATCCCTGAAAATGTTGAGGCTAGACTTTGGACCCATAACTGCTTGCCTGTGACAACACGGACTTATGTTCTACTAGTGTGTTCTATTTATATCTATGGTCCGTGGTGACAAGATACAAATGTTACACGGGAGCCTGTGTAGGACATCCCAATCCCACCATTTGGCAAAGAAATTTGTCATCACTCAAATGGGATCAACTTACACAAAGTGCAGGAATCCGCTGGTTCCGCCGTAGGCGATATAAGTTTCCACCAGGGCGACCAGGCTGCAATCCAAGGTGTGACAGGACAAACAAAATTAATAATCTATAATGTGCTTGATGGCTAGTGCCTATTAATATATCAACACAAAGGTGCAAATTGACAGAGCCCGGCATGATGAATATATTTACTGAACTAAGATCTAGTTGCGGCCAACCAAGTAATTTATCTAATAATTTTCCACTGGGTAGTTGGAAATTTATATTTGAACTCGTATATCAATTTTACTACTAGACCGATGTTTTAAGAGAGGGGAGTGATCAGCCTCGCTATATGCCTGTAAATTTGTTTTTGTGAACTGAAAAAGTGTGGGGGGGACATTTCCTATGCTGTCCCCTCAGGCTGAAAAGTGGTCGAGGTGGTCCCCTCGTCCCCCACCGATCGACGCCCATGCTGTGTAGAACTTCCCAATCCTACATTTTGGCAAAGAATTTGTCATTACAGCTTCGGTCGTAGGCGATAAGCATCAAGCAGGCAAGGGGTGAATGTGAAACACAAATTTCATAATTTATAATGACTATTAATGTGCTTGACGAATAGAACCTACTACTAATATCAACACAAGAATGCAAACTGATAGAGCACGGCAACGGCTCAGCCTGGTGTCGCGCTTACATTTTTACGGTCGTTATAAACTTTCCGATTGACGTTTCTGCGCATGCGCGATAAATATAAAATCACCAATGTGCAGCGAAACGACAAAGCATTTTTGGTATGGATGCCACTACTGTGAAGAGTTTTCCTGTGACAACACGGACTTATGTTCTACTAGTGTGTTCTATTTATATCTATGGTCCGTGGTGACAAGATACAAATGTTACACGGGTCCCAATCCCACCATTTGGCAAAGAAACTCAAATGAGATCATATGATGATTACTGTGAACAGTTGCTTAACATGTCGTTCAATACAATAACATCTTACGTTTGTTTAAATCAGCGTCACGGATTATGGCGCACTACAGTCACGTTTGCTATCAAAACATGCTTCAAAACTTGTTTGCCTCGTGTTAATTTGCTTCAAATAACTTTATATATATCCTAACGAACAACCGTAATATTTATGCCATAAATGCATTGTCCTTTCGCTGCACATTAATGATTTTACATTTATCGCGCATGCGCAGAAACGTCAATCGGAACGTTTATAACGCCGGAAAAATGTACGTGCTACACCGACATGATGATTATTTACTGAAGTAAGATCAAGTTGCGCGCTGTGGCCAGTCGATTTTCTAATGGGTGGTCGGAACTAGTCCTATGTAGCGGCTTTTAAGAGAGAGGAGTGGTGAGTCAGGCTACATACCCCGCAATTTTTCTGAACTGAAAAATGTGGGGACAATTCCTATGCTGTCCTCCACGCTGAAAAGTGGGGGGACGCGTCCCCCGTCCCCCACCGATCGACGCCCGTGCTAGAGCCTATAAATAATGTCAACACAAGGTTGCAAACTGATAGAGCCCGGTAACGGCGCAGTCCGGCAAGATGGTTATTTACTAAAGTAAGATCAAGTTGCGCGCTGAGGCCAGCCAAGCAATTATTTATCTAGTCGATTTTCTAATGGGTGCATGGTCGGAACTTCATATCGCGAGTTTATAGTCTAGCTAGTCCTGTGTAGCGGCTTTTAAGAGAGAGGAGTGGTGAGTCAGGCTAAATGCCTCGCAATTTTTCTGAGCTGAAAAATGGGGGGGGGGCAATTCCTATGCTGTCCCCCACGCTGAAAAGTGGGGGAACGCGTCCCCCCCGTCCCCCACCGATCGACGCCCGTGGGTGTACCAAACAACATGTGCATAATTACCCAAACAGCGTGTGTGCGTGTGCGTGTGCTTGCGTGCGTGCGTGCGTGCGTGCGTGCGTGTGTGTAATAGAGAAAGTGAGCGCACACACAAACGCATTTCTCTCACGTTCTCACACACAAACACATTCAAAATAGTGCGTTTGGCAGAAATGTCGCTTAAAATTGCTTTCTTTTCAACGGAACCACACGCAGGCGGAGTTGCGCAGATTGAAGCTTGTTCGGCGACAGGAAGTATGTCGAGAGGCTTGATGCAGTCTACTTAGCGAGAGAACACAATGTT
>JAODUO010002705.1:60000-62500 GCA_025642075.2 Ridgeia piscesae
CAGTATAAATAAGCTAGTAATACATGCAGTGCCCTTCCTGCTCAACATCCTTCTTATTTAGTTAATCTGCTGCATTGTTTCTAATATTCCAAGGATCCTTTTATTTCCTATTTACCAACAACGGTTCGTTTCTAACAGTAAGCTCGATATGGGCAAACGTACTTTCTCAGTAGCTACGCCAAACAAATCTAGAATCATCTCCCTATCACTTTTCAGTCATCTACCACTACAACCATCTTTCGAAAAATTCAAGGGGTGTCATCAGGTCATATTTGTTTGAAATCGCATTCCTACCGTAAACATTTGGCAATCCAATGCTCCAGTGACGACTCTTGTGTGTCCTCATTCATGATTACGTGTAGCGATGTTGCATGATGCAACCCTGAGTTCGAATTCTCGAAGATATAGGCGCAATAGAAGTTGTATTGTTATTATTATTTCTATATTAATACTGATAGTTCATGTTCATGCCAAACACCGATGAAAAAATGCGAACACTTCGTTGTGTTGTAACATCCTTAATTGTATCGTACGTGTAAAATCATTATCGGAATCGGAAATGTTTATAGACCCCTAAAAATATACATAATGCAATGTTCAATAAATTACCTGCAGCGTAAATTATGAAAACATATTGCATTAGTGCCGCCCTGCACTAAAATCGGAAGTAATTGAGTACACGTGTTTTTAAATAAAAAATAGCAGAAAATAATTATTAGTTTATAATTATTGCTGTAGATAAACTAAACAGGGGTCGAGGAAACTGTCATTAAGATAATTTGAGTCGCTCTCGTTGCGGCCATCCCATTAATTAAATCTCAATTAAATACAGTATTAAATATAGTTGGTTGTCTTGTCAATGGCATCATAGTAAACACATGTGCATAATACAGTAACGGTAACACCAACATTAGAATAACATTACAGGTAATAAATGTCACAAATCTCAACAACAACAACATAATTAGTACATTAAATTCCCTTAGAATCTAGCAAATGATTTCAATCTCATAGTTAGATAACACTACTAAGTATATGTACAATTTACAGAGTTATCTAAAATAAAATATAAATTACTAGAAACATTATATAATTGTAGGGCTTATAAAACTAAGAGTTTTCTTCAGTGAGGTTGTAGTCTTTCAGACGTTAAACCTAATGAACAATTATGTGTACCACAGACGTCGTATTAGTGTTAACAGTAGTAGTAGTAGTAGTGTTAGTGGTAGTGGTAATAGTAGTGGCAGTGGCAGTGGCAGTGGCAGTGGCAGTGGCAGTGGCAGTGGCAGTGGCAGTGGCAGTGGCAGTGGCAGTGGCAGTGGCAGTGGCAGTGGCAGTGGCAGTGGCAGTGGCAGTTGTAGTGGCAGTTGTAGTGGCAGTTGTAGTGGCAGTTGTAGTGGCAGTGGCAGTTGTAGTGGCAGTGGCAGTTGTAGTGGTAGTAGCAGTGGCAGTTGTAGTGGCAGTGGCAGTTGTAGTGGCAGTGGCAGTGGCAGTGGTAGTGGTAGTGGCAGTGGCAGTGGCAGTTGTAGTGGCAGTGGCAGTGGCAGTGGCAGTGGCAGTGGCAGTGGCAGTGGCAGTGGCAGTGGCAGTGGCAGTGGCAGTGGCAGTTGCAGTTGTAGTGGCAGTTGTAGTGGCAGTTGTAGTTGTAGTGGCAGTGGCAGTTGTAGTGGCAGTGGCAGTTAGTTGGTAATTGTTAGTTGGTAATTGTTAGTTGGTAATTGTTAGTTGGTAATTGTTAGTTGGTAATTGTTAGTTGGTAATTGTTAGTTGTTCGTTCGTTCGTTCGTTCGTTCGTTCGTTCGTTCGTTCGTTCGTTCGTTCGTTCGTTCGTTCGTTCGTTCGTTCGTTCGTTCGTTCGTTCGTTCGTTCGTTCGTTCGTTCGTTCGTTCGTTCGTTCGTTCGTTCGTTCGTTCGTTCGTTCGTTCGTTCGTTCGTTCGTCCGTCCGTCCGTCCGTCCGTCCGTCCGTCCGTCCGTCCGTCCGTCCGTCCGTCCGTCCGTCCGTCCGTCCGTCCGTCCGTCCGTCCGTCCGTCCGTCCGTCCGTCCGTCCGTCCGTCCGTCCGTCCGTCCGTCCGTCCGTCCGTCCGTCCGTCCGTCCGTCCGTCCGTCCGTCCGTCCGTCCGTCCGTCCGTCCGTCGTCCGTCCGTCCGTCCGTCCGTCCGTCCGTCCGTCCGTCCGTCCGTCCGTCCGTCCGTCCGCCCGTCCGTCCGTCCGTCGTCCGTCCGTCCGTCCGTCCGTCCGTCCGTCCGTCCGTCCGTCCGTCCGTCCGTCCGTCCGTCCGTCCGTCCGTCCGTCCGTCCGTCCGTCCGTCCGTCCGTCCGTCCGTCCGTCCGTCCGTCCGTCCGTCCGTCCGTCCGTCCGTCCGTCCGTCCGTCCGTCCGTCCGTCCGTCCGTCCGTCCGTCCGTCCGTCCGTCCGCCGCCGCCCGCCCGCCCGCCCGCCCGCCCGCCCGCCCGCCCGCCCGCCCGCCCGCCCGCCCGCCCGCCCGCCCGCCCGCCCGCC
>JAODUO010002707.1:0-2500 GCA_025642075.2 Ridgeia piscesae
AAAAATTTTTATTTCTTAGGAGGCTTAACAATGGGGGTTTTGTATTTAAAAATTAAATGTATGTTTCTCCAGGCAAGGGGGGAAAGGCAAAGCTTCAACGGGATGAAAGCCCCAAGGCAGGCTGATTGAGCAGCGGGACAAAAATAGTTGTTCTGGTTAACCAAGTACTAGTATACTAAAAAGTACTTGGCCCCCCCCCACCAACCCTTTCAAAACCAGACACTGTATTAGAAATACTTTATTAAATTAAATGTCTGAACAGATTCATAATTTTGTTTTCGTCGGGGTTTAGTTTACCTAAAAAAAACAGGAAACTTTTTGGGTAATTGTGTTGGAAAAATAAGTGGTTGATTTTTATTGCCTTTAATAATAAAGGAATGAAAATGCTATGTTGGAATTTTCTTTTTTAACAATTTTTTTTTTCCTTTTTTTGGGATTCCTTATGAGAACATATGTATTGTTAATTTTTCTTCATTTTCTTCTACCTGTTGAAAGTCCCCAGTCCCAAGCCGGGACTTTGGGGATCCAAGAGAGAAGTTGACATGCATTCACCAAATTATGTAGTTTTATAAAGAAAATTTAACTTGTCATGGGATTTATAAATTTTATAAATTTTTTTGTAATTAAGGGTAAATACTAATGTCTGGGTTTCTTGTTGGCCCAAACTGGTATGCCTTTGGCAAAATACCCCGGTATGGGTTATTGACCCGAACCCCTTGTAATTATGCTAATATTCATGTGAAAAAAAACTTTTATAAAGTCCATAATTTTTTTCTCTATGTTTCCATTGTATGCAATTGCTAGAATTGCATATCGGCATATAATAAGTCCGTTTTGTACATACCTGGAACTGTTTTGAATAAAAAGTTAAACCTGTTTTAGGACCAACCAGACACTCAAGACGAGACTAAGCAAGCTCGCAGTGAGCACCAGGTGGACTGGGACGAGTACCTGGAGGAAGTAGCCTTCAGTATCCGCACACAGAGACAACGCTCCACAAAATGTACACCATTCTTCTTAATGTTCAACCGACATCCACGTCTACCTATGGAGGTGATTATAACATAACTCACCTTTAGTGTAGCTAGTTATGATGGTTCTAATGTAAAGATGGTGTGTATGTTGAGAACTTTCCTTCTACACATTTTGCATATTTGTTTAGGTATTAATATGCTTTAGGATGGCATTACTGTTAGTATAGTGCCTTATATTGTCAACTGTGTTCATTGCTGTGTTCCTTCTCTTCCTTTGATTAATCAGTGAAATCTAATCTACCAAACGACCTTATACCAAATGGTGATGTATTAAAATACTGATAGAGTGTTGTTTAGTTATTTAATTACAGATGAAAGGGTAAGCTTATATTCACAACTGACCATTCTATTTCCTAGATGGACGTTGTTGACATTCCTAGGTATACTGAAGAGGAGGTGGACGCATACCAGGAGGTTCTTGTGCAACAAATCCAAATGGTGCACGAGAAGGTAGGTACAACTTCTCAACAACTGTCCTGATATAATAATTGTTGCGATGTTTGTAATCACCCTTGCTATGAATAGAGCACAGCGTAGTTCTTTGTGTTATATAGTATTCGGTACATATGACTGCTCAAAATGCTATACTACTCATTTAATTAGAAAGTTGTTCATTCTAACAATCATGTCGATTTATCTAATAAACATTCAGCCATGTTTCAATTAATGCATGAAACCTATTCATACATGTTCATAATTGGATAATATAGATTGTAGAACAGGTTCTTCTTTCTCATCAGTTTTGCCTGGATCTAACTTAACTTATGCTTTTGATCTAACAGTCCCACTGGGATTCCATGTTCCACAGGCATAGCTGGGTAACTCGGCTAGTATACTACATTGTGTGTGTGTGGTGTGTGGGGTGTGTGTGTATGTGCTGCGCGCATGTGTGTGTATGTACGCTTTTCTTAATGAAATACTAATGAATACATAATATAACGGTATGGAACTTTTTGCAAATATAAACTCATCGTTTTATGAAGATTTACATAAACGCAGTTGCTAATATTTCTACATTTGTGTGATTTCATCATGGCAGGACCTACATGACAATGCGTTCACAGAAAGGAGAGCATGGACTAGCTGATTTGGGGAAAAGTGCCACCTGCCTTCAAATTAATGTATCTGCTAGTGCTGAGGCTTAGTGAAAGAAATGTTTTTACATTTCAGATTAGACACAAAGCTATAGTTTACTATAATAATATTACACAGTACTAGTAAATATTTTTTTATTACTGCAGAATGCCGAGGCTTTGGTGAGGGGGTGCCAGTTGGTATCATGGGTCAAGCCCAGGCGTCCGGCTACAGGAACTATGTTGAAGAGAGACTTAAGCAAGTTGGCAACAGGAATTCCTGCTCGTGTCCCAACTGCCAATCCCAGAAATCAGTCCACTACGTGGCGTGTGAGAACTGTTTTGGTTGGTGGCACATTGAATGCGCACATGCGTCACAAGAGTCAACTCATT
>JAODUO010002707.1:7500-21295 GCA_025642075.2 Ridgeia piscesae
AAGAGTTAATAAAAACGAACTATTCTGAACGGTAATCACATTTTTAAAGTCAGTGGTTTATTAGTAAAAAATATCTGAACACCTTTTCTATCAAAGTTCGTAAGTCGCGTCATTTTGACTGATGTGTGACGTTTGCGAATGTTTGGCACAATGAGCGGCAGATCGGGCAAATCTGTATTTAAAATTCCGTTAAAATAGTCGCCAGGTGGCGCTTCGCGATGTGTACACCCGCTTTGTGTAGGGAAGCGAACATGATTTTCGTTGAGAAATAGCTGAATTTCGGTTGCAACGATAAGGGCCAACATTTTCAAGATAGAACTGAACGCGCTGGTAAACCTGGTAAAGAAGACCCGTCGGAAGCCGAAATGCAGAGGCGAGTAACAAGCCGAGGCGACATTGACAAGTGTCGAAACTCGCTGAAACTTCGAAACACTGACAGGTATGTTGATGGCCACCTCGCTTTCGATCCCGGGATTCGGCGAGTTTCTACTTAGTCATGTTATACACAACGTGAGGTTTCCCAATTTGAAACAAATATCATGGGCATGGCTCTCCGATTTACCTCAACCTGACACAGAGTGACAGGCTCGTTTCTTCGCCCTAGCTTAAAACTGTTTTCAGGAATAAATTTCCAAATTGTCCACAACTGTGACAAAAATGCAGATTAATTGATATTTTTCAAATACTGGACATTATTATATTAACAGTACCGACTGTGGCATGTTTTTGTATTATTCACATAGTATGACCTGTGCGGCTATGAAACAGATGTGTGTCAATCACATATATAAATAGAACACATCAGTAGAACTATAAGGGAAAGATTAATTATCTAACTATGTGGTGTCAATATTGATTGTTCTTTTAATAGGCGTGATATATTTAAAGGGAGAGTTTGAAACACAATTATGGAGGGCTAAATAAAGAAAGAAAATCACCACCCATGTTCTTTATGAAATCGACTTCATGCTGAATAATAATAGATTTTTAGCTGAAATATATGTACAGTGGAATGTCTCTATTAAAAATAACCATTTGAACTGGGTAAAAGTAACACAACTAGCAGAACAAATATTCTAAACTATAACATATGTGGATATATTTATGTATATTCTGCGGTGATCTTAATTGCAATGTAACTTTGTTGTCGAGGTAACCATAATAGTGGCGAGGTAACCATAATAGTAGCCGTCAGGTTCCACATTGTGCTACTAATATTTCTTATTCATGAAAAACTAATCTAAACATCTGGTTCTGTTTCAGACGTGCCATGATATATTATAAATGGCCATGGATTTTATATTCTGTGTTTGGAGCAGACAGTGCTTCCAAATGTAACCGGTTAGACAACTTTCACATGTATCTGCCAAAAATATGTAAGTATATGTTCATGTATTATAAACAGTAAAATGTGTTGCTCACAATTTATTGACAATGAAAATAACATTAGAGCAACCAGAACACCAAGCAAACTAACATGATACAACATTTATATAATACAAATGATATTTCATACAATGAAAACACCACACATTATTCTATAGTAGAAATATACCCAACAATTTATGTTTAACAGTAACTGATGTAGGATCATTCTAGAACATTTCGAGTAGCATGCCCAGTTGTCCACTATGTCAGAACTAAAAGTGTGAGTATCCAATCCTCAAACATGGGGTCAAATACATTTGTATTTGAAAGTATTTAAATACTTTTTAAGTATCTGTAATTGATGTTTAGGAATAAAAAGTATTTGGATCCCTCAAGAGCATTTGTATTTAAATAATTTCAATGTATAGTAGTGTCTTCTGCAGCTCCAATTGCTTGCGTCTTGACCAGAAAACAGCCATGTTGTCAGGGTTCGCTAGGACGTGGCCGGACGTTCTTACTAGAGCCATGGTTCCATCCCTATAAATAAACAGGACATGCTGTAGTGCTAAATATTGACTGTTTGAATTTACTATGTTTTTGTATGAAAAAAGATAATTCAATCTGCGCCAAATAAGCAACATATATGTTACAGTGTAATAGTGAGCAGTGTCCTTTACTTTGGTGCAGTGTGTTGGAAGTGGCAATATCAACAACCAGGACAGGATTAGGCTAGATACATTTATCAAAAAAGCAAATGGGACTGTAAGGATGGAACGGGTCATGGATAGAGTACAGTTTTCTGGCAGATGACATACACTCACTAAGATCTTAATTTGACAGCTGACAGGAGTGACAGATACTGAGTTGCATGCACTAGAACTGCATTCATATTATTGCACAGTGCTTGCACAGATAGATAGATGGTGGTGCTGCTCCAGCTGCTGTCTTCATTGAATAGCGATGTGTGTATGTTTGTGTGGTGATACATATTACATAAACTAATATATGATAACTGATTACATGATCACTTAGTGTTTATGCACTAGAGTTAACAGTGCTCAGTCATGCAATTTCCTAATGTTGGTAAACGTGGTATTGAATACATAATTGGAAAAATAATACTGCATCTTACAAACATTTCACTCCACTATGACATTCCTCTCACAAAATTACCACAATAGCATTTATCGCTACATTGTTTGTGTCATGTTGTATCTTATATTAAGTGCTTTAATTTATATTATCCAATAAACACAAACGTTGGCACCTCAAAATATTAAACGAACAGGAATATCTATGATAATGTATATTGTTAACTGGCAAAATGTCATATTGAGACATCACGCCAATGTGCATGGTGGAGCATCTGACTTACTTGCTAAACTATTGCATAAAATTATTGTTGAATTACATTAGTGATTTGCACGACACAGTGGTTGAGGGCAGAGAATTCCACTCATTGTGGTGGAGAAGAAACTGGTTCCAAATGTTTACCGAGTGTTTACCTGAAGATCTAGTGTTGTATTGGATAGAGTGATATTGTGGGATATCTACAAGTCCACGTTCCATCTAGTATATTATGCTAGTCTGTTAATGTTTCCTCTTGTTTGCTCAGTGTGTCCCCAATATTTCAAGAAACTACCAATAAAGGCAATATTGCAAATTTGCAAAGTGATTTTTTTACAGTACATAAGTTATGTCTCATCATAGCTAATTATTCATCCTTTACTGTAAGCCTGTAACATGTCCTAGTATCAATGTTGTATGAGTATCTGAACTGATACCGCACACAGAATTTGTAATTTGTTCTCTCACTGAACAAATAACATGATTGAAAACAACATTCGCAATGCTATTATTTAATGTTTGAATAATATGTTTACTGAAAAATATAGCATTGCGAATGTTGTTTCAATCATGTTATTTGTTCAGTGAGAGAAAAATTACAAATTCTATTCAGATACTCATACAACATTAATACTAGGACATGTTACAGGCTACAGTAAAGGATGAATAATTATGGACACACTGTAAAAAAATCCTTTAAATTTACAATATTACTGATAATAGTTTCTTAGTATTTTGAGCAAACAGAGGAAAACAGACTGGCTGTACTAGATGGAGCACTAGTTTCGAATAAACACTCGTAGAGCATTTGGAACCGAGATAATGTCCACCACAATGGTGGAATTCTGCCCTGTAATGTAATTCAACAATAATTTTGTGCAATAGTTTAGCAAATGAAGTGCTCCACCATGCACATTAATGTTCCTTTCGCCCAATATTTGTTTGTTTTATTGGATAAATAGATAAACATAATACAACATGACGATGACTCTGTTTATTGACGGTTTTGTGAGGAGAATGTCATAGTGGGAATAGTAATTTGTAGATGCAGTGTATTTTCAATTATGTATTCAATATACGTTTACCAACATTAGGAAATTGCATGACTGAGCACTGTTAACTCTAGTGCATAAACACTAAGTGATCATGTAATCAGTTCATACCTTAGTTTGTGTAATCACCACACAAACATACGCATCGCTATTCAATGAACAAAGCGGCACAGATATTATATCTGTGCAAGCACTGTATACTAATAATATGAATGCAGTTATGCGTAGCTCAGTGTTTTTCCTGTCAGCTGTCAAATTAAGATCTTGAGTGAGTGTAACAATCTGCCAGAAAACCTTGCTGGCCCGTTATCATTTGCTTTTTGATAAATAAGCAATCTAGCTAATCCTGTCATGAATTGTGATATTACCACTTCCACTACGCAAATGAGGGCCTGTAACATATATGTGCTATTTAACGCAGATTGAATATCTTTCATGCAAAAACATAGTAAATCAAGCAGTGCTATTTAGCACTACAGCATGTCCCTGTTTGGGGCGTCCGGTACGAGTCTAACTGTGTATGAACTGTTTTCATGTTTTATAACAAACAATTGGGGCTTTACGAAAGCATTTACTACTATATTTAAATACAAATGCTCTTGAGGGATTCAAATACAAATATTTTAACACAGATACTTAAAAACATTTAAAATACTTTCAAATGCAAATGTATTTATTTACATGTTGAATGCACACGCGAAGATTCTGACATGATAGTACTATAAATATTCTAGAATGATCTACATCAGTACTGATGCCAACTAGGTATCTTTCTACTATAAATAATGTGTGAGTGTTTTCGTGTATGAAATATCATTTAATATTATAAATGTTAATATCATATTGGGCCTTGTCATACAATTTGCTCTAATGTTATTTTCATTGTCAATAAATTGTAAGCACATTTATACATGAACATATACTTACACATACATGTGATAGTTGTCTAACCGGTTACATTTGGAAGCACTGTCTGCTCCACAAAATATAAAATCCATGGCCATTTATAATATATCATGGCACGTCTGTAGAATAGTGTTTAGATTAGTTTTCATGAATAGAAAATATTAGTAACACATGTAAAGGAACCTGGCGACACTATTATGGTTACCTCATATTAGAGATTACCTCGACAGCAAAGTTACATTACGTCGTCACCGCAGGGCCACATAAATATATCCGCATATGTTATAGTTTAAGGTGGCTGTTTGCTGCTGGTGTATTACTTTACCCAGTTCAAATGGTTATTTTTAATAGAGACACAACAACTATTATTCAGCATGAAATCGATTTCATAAAGAACATGGGTGGTGATCTTCTTTCTTTATTTAGCCGCATATGTGTTTCAAACTCTCATCGCGCCTATTAAAAAGAACAATCAATATTGATACCACATAGTTAGATAATTAATCTTTTATATACGTGTATTATATCTATGATTGACACATCTGTTTCATAGCCGCACAGGTCATGCTATATAAATACTAATGTTAATATAATAATGTCCAGTATTTGAAAAATATCAATTAATCTGCATTTTTGTCACAGTTGGTCAATTTGGAAATTGATTCCTGAAAACGGTTTTAAGCAGGGCGTAGCCTATCGCGATATGCCCATGTTATTTGTTTCAGAGTGGGAAACCTCACGTTGTGGCCATAACATGACTAAGTAAGAAATCTCCCAGCTGGGTGGCCATCCACCTGTCGGTGTTTCGAAGTTTCAGCGAGTTTCGACACTCGCTGTTACTGCCCTCTGCGGCTTCGACGGGATCTTACCAGGATTTGCTTATCTGGGTTCAATTCCTATCTTGGAAATGTTGGCCATATATCGTGCAGCCTTCGACATTTCACCTCCCCTACGCAAACGCGGGCCACACATCTTGAGAAAGCTTTTCCACTAGCGACTATTTTAGCGAGACTGCTGCGACCACCGCTGTGTGTAGGCGGTCGCAAGCGTCGCACATCGATCAAAATATTTGCGGCAGACGATAGAAAAGGTGTTCAGATATTTTTATAATAAACCACTTTGACTTAAATGTGATTACCTTTAAAATAGTTCGTTTTTATTAACTCTTTCCCATGCATAAGCATGTAACTTTTCCCTTTAGTTCCTTTAGAAACAAACCGATCAAGGTACTGTTTGAAGAACCTGAATGCATAATGTGTGCCATTTCCCGCAGATGTAGACAGACCTGTGTTTATTTAGGGCGCAACGGCTTTGTTGTCAGAACGTCACACACACCAAAACCTTTTTCCGACTAATGTTTTCGAAGCTTGGACAATTTCGTTCACTCAGTTATCATTCAACTGAACTGACGATTCGCGAGAACGTCTTGCTTAACTACAAACTACGATTTTGCTTCCATGTTCACGGCACATGTTTTCAGAAAGACATATTTGCCGTTCGACTCAGTGATTATAACGTAGTGAAAAGCGGATTATAAATCCGCCTAATAAAACAATAAAGCGGTTATGTCGTGGAATAAATGTTCACGCTGAGGCAGCAGCTAGAAATCATCGATAAAGCCGGTGTGGAATTTAAAGTTACCACCCTTCCTCAACATCAAGTGACAACGCCAACACAAGTATTAGTTAGCAGTGTGGCTATCAACTCTAAGTCAGACTCACTGTACAATTAATTATCAATAAAAAATTTATTCGTAACGGAATAGACCACCTTGTAAAGAACCACCTCAATAAGTTTAGAACAACGTATATAATTATCCAACTAGTGTAGAAGAAAGTGCTATTAAGTTGCTAGTATTACAAAACAGGATTCGGCAGGATGAAGGTACAAAGCTGTTGACCGCTTTAGGTAAACATTCATCAGATTAGACCGCTCCAACAGAAAGGCTTAGGGTGTATGGTTTACGTGGCTTGATAACTGGGTGTACACGAAAGGCGCCGCACATTGGACCGCCGGTCACCGAGTGTGAGAATGGAACGTAGCTTGAGGAGCTAAAACAATGGTTGTGTTTACACGAAAAGCGCCGCATTGGCACCGCCGGTCACGGAGTGTAAGAAGAGAGCGTAGCTTGTACGCTGGAACAATGGTTGTGTTTACACGGGGACGAGGTCTAAATACCGCCGGTCACTAAGTGTTTATAGGAATGCAGGAGTGTGTACAACAATACGGGGGTAAGCAGTGACTATAAAGACTCAGGGAAATTGAAGGAGGGGAGACCAGAGTCGGACGAACATGACTCTGGTTGACGATTTTGGCTTTGAAATTAATATACTAATGTGGGACAGTTGCCCATATTTTTATCTTGGATGTATAAAATTATCGGAAATATTTCAACATGTTAAATTGAAAGGGTTTCTGAGGGACATCCTGAAGTACAGTAGGGACCCAGACCTCCGATGTAATCTTCTATACTGAGCGTGTGTGAATACTTCATCATGAATAAATTCGAGTCGAACCTGGGAAGCGTTTATTATCGATTCTTCAAATCTAACTTGTGATGGTGTGACACCCCTGCGCACGCGACCCAATACTGGGGGGGAGGGACACTCGATGCTTCATGACGGAAGGAGTTCACGCCAGCACGCGACATGAACATTGACATTCTACAGCAACTACAGTGAGTACTTTTATCTTACAGTTACGCATCCTACAAGCGGTGTCAAGAGACTTGCGTTATGAACAGTCACGAATATTCACAAGATTAAACAATTTAATTACTCCACTTTTGATGAGACTTTCGTATATTCAACAACATGAATCCGGAACTGTACCAGGACTTTGTTATGGGAATAAGGCAACAAGAAGCCGATAGAAATCAAGCAATAAGAGCGAGAGAAGTGATAAAAGATTTGATACATCAGACCCGAAATTGTGACGGTTCATCGAAGCTGTTCGACATTCGTGAAATTACTCTTGCTTTAATCAAGTAGGAAACATCGATCATTGAAATTGCTGAATTTCGATACTAGAACGTTTTATTGAAGAACAAATAGCAACAAACAACATTGCACGCGCAGCCGTACCATGGGCCGACTTACGCGACCATTTATCTACACAGTTTCTTAATATTGACGAATCCGCCGCTCTCAAAGATGATTTAGATCGTGTAACACAATCGGCATTCGAACCCACGCAAACTTATATACGCCGTTTCCGTGAAATCGCGGACATTGCTTACCGTGACTCAACGTAACATTGACCAGGAAAGACTGCTGGTTAAAACATTTGCTAGAGGATTGTCCTCAGACGCCATAGCAACGAACTTGTGGACGGAGCGCCGCAATCGCTACAGTAGCGATTAAATTGTGGCAGAAGCATGTTCGCGACAGGACGCATATTGGCGTCTTGGTCGGGAATCGCGCAGAGAAGTGCCAATGGAAATTGGTGCTGCGGAATCCGACAAACCCACACAATCAACCGCACGGTGGAATCACTTACATCCACCATGCAGCACCTGGCGACTAAAATAGCCAAGTTGGAGGCACGCGATAACCACACAGCATCCGAGAAACCTTCCCGCCGCGCGCCGGGCCCCGTACCACCTCGACCAAGCACGGAAACCGACTCCCTCGCGACTACTTTACGACACCTCCGCCCCGCAGACAACTACAATGCTACGCCTGTGGACAACCGGGACACTTCGCGGCTGACTGCCCCGTACGCACGGGACAGTATCGTCACCAGCATCAGCCGGGACGGACCTCTTGGAAACCGACCGATCAGGTAACCACTCTACAGTTAACCTGATTTCTGGATCTGTGACAGCGTTAATTGATTCTGGAGCGACCTGTTCATTGCTGAGACGAGACGTGTTTAACTTGGTCGTGAGTAAAACGCACCGTAGTAATCTTTTACATAAATCTATACCACTCAGGGGTCTGGGTGGAATTTCGTTACAGGTTGATGGTCAAACACAGATTAAGGTAGCACATGTTAAACACCCAGTTAATGTTGTAATTTGTCGCAACATCCCACATGAGATGATTTTAGGCAATGATGCGTTGCGGTCTGGCAACGGCATCATTGATTTAAAATCAAACATTCTTACATGGTATGGTAAAATGTGGCCATTACGACAACATGCATCACCTGGATATGCAAGTGTTGGGCCGATATTCCCAAGACAGGTAGCCCTGCGATAACGAATTAGTCCAGCTAATTCTGATGTATTCGCAGCCAAGGGTGAGGCAAATGGGTGTTGCAACACAGGTCAATTAAGAATCAAAACGTCCGGTCCCCCAATTTGTCAAAAAGCATATCGAATGCCACTAACTAAACGAGCTACGGTTGACAAACTAATCTCAGAAATGTTGGAAGACGATATAATCCGTCCGAGCAATTCGCCTTACGCCAGTCCAATTTTATTGGTCCCAAAGAAGGATGGAGAGACACGTTTCTGTGTGGATTATCGTAAGCTTAATGCTGTAACAGAAAGTTCTGCTTTTCCAATTCCGTCAATTAGTGACATTTTTGACCTGTGCGGTAACAGTGCCATTACTCAACCTTGGATCTTAAAGCAGGATATCATCAAATGAGAGTAGCTGAGGAGGACATACACAAGACTGCGTTTCGTTGTCATGCTGGGCAGTACGAGTTTACTAAAGTGCCGTTTGGCCTCAAAACAGCGCCAATTTTTTCCAACGAGAAATGAATTTCATTCTATCCGATTTGATTGGTGTTTGTGTTTTTGTGTATATTGATGATATTCTTGTCTTCAGCAAGAATGAAGAAGATCATTTAAATCACCTGCAATTAGTTTTCAATCGTCTACGAAAAGTGGGTTTGAAATTGAAACCCACAAAATGTTCATTCGGCCTCCCGGAAGTCAAATTGTTAGGCTATGTGCTTAACAGCGAAGGCATTCAAACTGACCCTGACAAAGTCGCAGCAATTGCTGATCTACCGACACCGACAACAATCAAAGACGTACGTTCCTTGCTCGGCATGACAAATTATTATCGAACGTCATTACCAAATTATGCGACAATGCAGAACCTCTCATTCAATTAACACGGAAATACACAAATTTATTGGGAACCTAAAACTTAAACGTTTATTAATATCATCGCATGTGATGGCCGCTCCTGACTTAAATCGTGATTACAAATTGTTCACCGATGCATGTGAGTATGCTGTAGGGGGCATACTGGTACAGGATTCCTCGGATGGGGTTGAGAAAGTTATACAATACGTTTCTCACACCTTGTCAACAACTCAACGTAAGTGGGCAACAATTGAAAAAGAAGCATATGCCGTAGTTTATTGTCTCGAAAAATTGCGACCTTACCTCTTCGGTGCTACCACTACTGTGTACACAGACCACAAACCTCTTCTCAGTCTATTCACAAACAGCATGGCAAACACTAAAATTCAAAGATGGGGCGTGCTTCTCGCTGAATACGGAGTCAAAATTCGTTATATTTCTGGCAAACGTAACATTCGCGCTGACATTTTGTCCCGAATTAACTCCACTAAACATATCCCAGTTGATGTTGTTGACACCGAGGAAGACTTCGATCCTCAGTCTATAAAGGAGGACAACATTATCGAAACGTTACCTTGGATACATAACGGTTTAAATTTACAGGAAATAGGTCAGGCACAACGCTCTGAATTTCCTGATTTGTGGACCTTGGCTAAATCGGAGGAGGATGATGATTACGAAATCATTAATGGGGTATTGTATAGCCTAGTTCCCCCTAATGTACGGGCTCCCCTGTACCCACGCTTAGTTTTACCCAAAACTTTTCGCGCCGCCGTAATTGATCGCACTCATAAGGAACTTGGCCACGTAGCGTTATGGAAATGTGTCGAAAGACTAACAGAAGTATATGTTTGGAAAGGTCTGCGCAAAGACGTACAACAACATTTAAACAAGTGTGCAACGTGTTTAGTTAACAACCCCAAACACCAACGGTTTCCAATGGGCGAAATGCCTATCGCTCAGGCACCACTAAACTTTGTCAGTATTGACATTACTGGCCCGTTTGTCACGTCACCCAACGGTAACAAATATCTCCTCACCATAATCGACCATTACACAGGATGGCTCGAAGCATACCCTCTGCCTGATCAGTCAAACAAAAGCGTATGGCATGCGTTCAGCACTCAGTTCATACCTCGGTTCGGCGTCCCCCTTATTCTACTGTCTGATAATGCCGGTTCATTCACAGCAACCGCTTTTGAAACTTACCTAAAACAAATTGGTATCGAACACCGCAAAATAACACCAGTTCATCCACAGGCGAACGGGAAAGTGGAACGTTGTCATCTATTTTTAAAAGATATTCTGACAAAAGCTGTGAATAACCAACCATCTCGTTGGGAAGAAGTATTGGGCGAGCGTTGTTAGCCTGCAGAGTGGCTGTATCTACCACTACGTCATTTAGCCCCCATTTCCTAATGACAGGCCGGCGTATGCGCCTTCCATTACAAAAAGCACTGAGCACCAAGGGTCCAAATGAATTCGGAAACAGACTAGATGAGTTATCACGGGTATTAAAAATAGCGCGAGAAATGACAGTAGAAAGTCGTGAGTATAACCGAAAACGACTACAAGAAAAGGCAAACAATAAAGTGATCACTCCCGGCGACCATGTTGTTGTAAAAGCAGAAGAACGCCTTACTTTCACGTCGCGTTGGGACCCCATGTTTATTGTTACGCGAGTTTCAGGCCCTGTTGTATACTTACGTCCAACAACAGGGAAAACAAGGTTAAATCAAGAAAAAGTAAGACTGGTAAATCCTGACCAAATTTGGACTGATATAATACCCCGACCACACCGTACACGTCACGGACGTGTCCACCAACAGACACAAATACAACGTGACATAATCCAGGTTGACAGTGACAGACGTCCGACTGTTACTCCGCCGACACGCCCCATGACACAGGGACACCGACAGAACGCCCACAAAAGGCGACGACATTCGACCGAACAGTCACGTGATAAGGGTGATACTGAAACCACGCCCCATATGACGCAGACTGAGCAAGCGGCGAATGCCGGACAGACTGATAAGGTCACACAGTCAGACAATACTGACACTCTCAGACGATCAAGTAGACAAAGACGTTTGAGTAGACGCGCTTTAGACGCATCAAGTACACAGTATCCCTCTGACAGTGACATTGAGATAGATCCTATTATCTCACACTATCGGAAACGCAAAACACAGACGCCCGACGACGAATGCCAGAAACGTGCAAAATGGGACCATGTCCATTTTGTATACTGCTTTACACGAGCATAAGCTTGGTGATGGCGTACGATTACAACACGACAGACATACCACTGAATGTTCCTCGGTTCCTGCCTGATGGCATTCTCGTCACAGGTGGAGAACCAACACAGAATCATGTAGCGACATGGGTAGTGTTGATTACTATAAACCCACCGACTGCAATACCGGGACTGAGACAGAAACTGAATCGATTTAAAACTGTAATAGCGAACGTCAATTTTTCCGGAAAATCGTACATGACCTTGGACCATTCGACTGACCGATATTGAGGACGCTCTGCTACCTGCAAGGACCGAAGCTAGCCGGACCAAGCGGGGGCTTCTCAATATCGTCGGTGAACTCAGCCGTTCACTATTTGGGACAGCGACGGAAACAGACGTGGCCGAATGTCGACGACAAATCGAAATTCTACGGACAAAAGACAGACGTGTGGTACATTCAGTGAGTCAAATGTTATCTGTTATAAATCAAACGCATTCTGCTGTTGTACAGAATAGAAAACATATCAATGTTTTGCAGTCATATGTTCAAAAAGTATCTGACGAGGTACGACATATTGCAAATTTATGGCAGAATCAGGACAAACAGTTACAAGTTATTAACGCAAAGTTGCGTATTGAGCAATCTTAAGCGCCATGGAATCGGCGCACGCACACTGGGTACAGCAAACCGCCCGGTTTAACAGACAGAAAGCTTCGCTAGAATTGGGATTTTTAACAGAAGAGCTTCTAAGTCGAACTGAATTAAATAAAATATTAACTTCAGCTAAAACAGCAGGTTATTATGCGCCGGACGCCAATGGTACTACGCTAACTTACGAGTATCTTCAATCTTCCGTTCGAAAGACGAGTTGTTATTCCGTGTCAAACTCCCCCTGACAGACAATATTAAATACAATCGTTATCACATAACTACATGGCCAATTCCGCATAAATCAAAGAAATTTAACGCGCAAATTTTAGTGACAGAAGATATCGCGATACACACCTTGACAGGAGGAATGTTTCGCCCTACTTCATGCCAAGGCCGTAACCCTATGATCTGTCGCGCTGGTGCCGTATACGACAGAAGCCGATTTAAATGTCCCAGGGGCATTCTTACAGGCGAGCCTGAATTACGTAAAACTTGCCGCGTCAAAGTTACTAAAACACACAATGCCGAAACACAAATTACCGAACTAATTCCGGAACATTCATAATCTTGTCTGTCGGCGAGACGGTGTCTTTGTTTTGTTCCAGCCAACCGGGAAAGCCGTGTTGAATTACAAAGCGGAGCCTCTGCTCTCCGACTGAACAAAGGTTGTCAAATAAAAGCAAACGGGTGGAGTATCTCAAGCATAGCACGGTTCAGCTCAACGGTAATGGTTGATTTCTCTGTTATAAAAATACCCACGATGCAACTCTTGAATTTAATCCCGCATAATACTCTCATTAAGCATTTGTCAAGTCCAGTGTGGGATTCGTTGGGTGAAATTAACGACATACAGTTGGACGCCTTACCCAACAATGATAACGATTTTATTGCGTGGGCTCATATTCGGGTCATGTCTCATGGACTGTTGCCATCATTGTAATTGCGTTGGCGGCCATATTGATCTACATAATATACCTATTATATCGAAATAAATTGATCACTCCAACAACCACTCATGATCAAGCCGACAACGAAGACAGTGATAGGACACACGGACATGACGACGCCGACAGAACCGCTCCACGACAATCCGTTATATATACCGCCCCCACTGAAATGGTTTCCTTGACAACGGACGGACAGTCGCACGAGACAGTGAGCCCCAGGACAGGTACATTCTTCCA